>JAAAKL020002792.1:0-24916 GCA_010016065.2 Carybdea cf. marsupialis auct. non (Linnaeus, 1758) | reverse complement strand
CAAGTGTCTTGCGTGATTTCCTCCATTTTCACCGAAATTTAGTAAAAGTTTAACTTCTATTTGTCCACGATTGTAGGTACCAGATTCAACTTCTTGTAAGTGCCGGAAGTAATGACGCTTCTCTCTATCTAAACCTAGTTGAATGTATCAGCTCTGCCCGGGAAGCTTAGGCCTGCAAATATTGTTGTCTGTATGAGTAGGAATGCTGCGGTGGCAAAAGACAACATACAGACATTGCTCTACCCTTTGTCTCAGGGACTGTCAATGAACGTGAAAGTCTCTAATGAGATAGGGATAGTTATGCTTGAGCTATTATTAAAGGACACAAGCTTTGAATACGCTCATAAGACGTTTCTAATGCAATTTGCATACTATTGATGTACATCGCAACGTTCAGATTACACTTGGAATACGCTCATAAGACACATCCGGGAAATCTGGGAATGCTCTTTTTACCTACATTTAGCCTCTAGCGGCCTATGAGGCTATAAACCTGCTAATAATCTGCCGTTGGTCTAGGAGAGTGCCCATACAAAGTTTCATATGATAAGCAAAGCGGTGTGGCCTCCTGTTCCCCATACACACAGACACGTTCTCGCTTATTATATCAGATAAGTGTATGCATATACATTTCTATATGCTTTTCGTCCTCCAAAATGCCTAAACTTTGGCAATACTTCCGGTAGGTCCTCCCAGCGATACAGTGGTAAAGCCTGCGCAATCCCGTGCGGGTCCCAAACCAGCATAATTGGGTAGTTTTCCCCGTTAGGATGGGTATCCTTTGAATTAAGACCCTTGTTCAAATGATTTAAGATGCTAAAATGATAGGCCTCTCAAAAACATACGGCCTGGTAGCAGGTAAGTATGAGGGAAGTGCTAATACACCCCAAAATATCTCGTCCTGCAGACAAAGATTGAGGTGACACCATGAGTAATATCTGCACTTTAAAGGTAGAAACATGGCAAGGAATAAGAAAGGGGATATTTGATATATAGGAGACAAGATATAGGGGAAAAGGTTGTGATGTATTGGCAGTTACAGATATATGTACATGTTTTGGTACACAGAATCTAATGAAGGTGAAGTTTAGTCGGAATAATGGTTACGCAGCATGGTCATAGACGTAGTTTGAAAGTATTATTTTGTAAGTACTGGATAATGAAACTGAAATTTATTGGTGGGAACAAGTGGATAACCTCTATTTTTCATTAATAAATCGCAGGTTGGCCTTCCTTTGCAACTAGGCATTCTGGCAGCAACTTGTTGAGGATGTATGCATAGTTCCAGTTGGTGATGGTCTACTAGCTTGTTGTGGTGTTGATTCCCATAGTGGCTATGACACAACAGGTATTATCTTAAAATTTGCTTATATGGATACGGAGATAGAAATAAAGAATCAGAGGCATTTATAATAATGTTTCAAGTCATGGATTTAGAGTGTTGAACACCCTCTTTAAAAAGGATAGAGAAAAACTAAAAGCTTGCAAGAGGGGACCAGCTGGGACTCAAATTTATTTCTTACTAGAGACACATAAATCCAAAACAAAGGCTCTAAATTGAGATGCAATACGTGGGAAGCATGCCTAGCCCAACACCGACTACTACAAAAAAGATATTTATTCAGAAGAGGCAAAAGATGATTAGAGTGGAAAGAAAGATTAAACTATAAATACTAAAAGAGGAATAACTTAAGATAAGATATGGAATTATGCAGGCCGTTTATTTGGATGAAACTGAAAGGAGTCTATCAATGCTAAACTATTGTATTAAAGGAACTGGAGCGGAGGTGTATGGAGGTACATTATGATAGAGAGGGAGAAAATGAGAGGCATGGTGGTGTAACGCCAATGTACAGAGAACAATAGAGGAAAAGAAAATAGCCCACAAGGAATGGCAGAGGATCAGAAATGATACTGTCAGAGACTGATATAAAGGGAAGTGCTGGATAGCAAAGAGAGGCTTTTCTTCATCGAAGAGAGAGGATTAAAAGGAAAGGCGGTCACATCTAAAGAAGGCTAAAGCCAAAACCAAAATTTTTAGAATCGCGTCTCAAATGAGGAGAGATAAAAAGAGCATACAAGGCGCAGATTTTATCCAGGATGAAAACGGAGAGAAATATATGAAGAAGGATGAAGCTCCAGAGAGATTAAAAATGACTTCCTTATTTATGTAAATGATGAAAACCCCAACGAGTACCCCCTATTAAGGGCCTTGTCAAGGAAATACAGTCGGAGGAAGCTGAAAAGGTAACAAAAAGCATGAAAAATAAGAGAATTCTCTGCCCATCAGGGGGTAAGGAGCAACACGATTAAGCATCTCACATGTCACAAGGTGGCATCAGAGGAATACACAGAGGACAAAATTTACTGGAGTATAGTATGGAGAGTTCTGAGAAAGTCATTAAAGATAAAATGAGCAGGATTGTAATCTTCATGGATCGTAGGTTTGGTTTAAGACAAGAAAAGTTATGCTATGTTTATAACAAGAATTTTGCAGTATTCAAAATTATCTGGAATGGGAAACGAAGCTCTATATCATATACTTGTGGATTTGGAGAAGGCCTTTAAGAGTGTGACCAGAAACGGTACCCTGTGGGCAGTGGGAAGACAAAGGCTACCTGAAAGGCTTATCAGACTGGTTACGGTAGTGTATAGTAAGTTTACATTTCGAGCGCTACCTGATGGTGGAGTGTTAAATGCGTTTCCCAATCATAGTGGGAGTACATTATAATTCTGCCTTGAGCCTATCGCACTGGCAATGGAAGAAGCACCAAAAGCATACAGAAGTGTAGAATGTAAAACGAATATAGGCTGGAATTGACGCATGTGGATGAACTTGTAATATATGTGGAGAGTTGAGAAGAGTTTGAAGAAGGATTCAGTACCTGGGAGTCGCTTATAAAGAGAAAGAAGCCTTGAGGTGAACATTAACAAAGGAAAGCCTCTGGTCGTAGGAGGAGGGGACAGTTGCCTGTCAAGTTTAGTAAATACTTAGAGATGTGTGCCCTTTGAAAGTTCCTGGAAATTGCCCAAGAGAAAGTCAAAAGTCCACGTCACTGCTCAGTAATATGGTGGAGGATATGAAGCGGTTATGAAAGGGGCCCTTGATATGATACCATTTGCATTCGCTCAAAAGTGGTAACTGGAGAACTATTGGTGTGAAGTGTTAGTAACTCAATACTTGGGCTATTTCGTATTGAAGCATGACTAATTGTATCAAATGCCATACTTAGGTCGATAAATATAGCACCAGTATTGTGTCCCCTATCCATGGATTGGCGAATTTCGTCCGTGAAATATGCGGTAGCATGTTAAGTTGATCATTGGCTCCTAAAAAGGAACTGGTTTTCTGCCAGGAGATCGTTCGTCGCGAAATATGATTTGGCTGTGGACGCACTTTTCAAAGATTTTTGTGTATGGGTGGTAAAATGCTAATTGTTTGGTAATTAACAAACACGTTTCTTGCCCCAGATTTAATTACAAGAGTCACACGTGCCAATTTTCTGTACTAGGAATTTAATTTTTTATGTCTACTTATGAGTAAAAAAAAAGGGAATGGATGTATACAGAGGTGGCTGGCAGAAGCAAAACCAAGACATGAAATCAGGCCATGCTTGAAGTGTGTCATAGGAGGGCATTACAAAAGCAACTTACCCCCCTCTTCTGAATGTATCTTTGGATCTTGGTCCCAAAAATGTTTGAAAACCCTCTTATATATATTCCTTTGAGCATTATTAACTCCATCTTTATATCATGAATTTACCGCTGTGCTGTAATCTACATATCTGCTCTTTAGATTTGCAGTAAGATATGTTCACAACTTTTCCACTGATCCTTATCTAAAACTGATTTCTATTGTTTGACCAAACATTGCCTCATTTTCATCGAGACAAACTTGAATGAAAGTCAGATTAATCATCTAATAGCCATTGCAACAAAATATTGTGTGCATAATGACTTAAAAATAAATGCCAAGCAGATAGAATGGTCTCTAGAAAGTTTTAATATTCTTTAAAACAATGGTAAGCAGGAAATGGGCTGGACATGTTAAAATACTGCGGGCTCTCTAGTACAGGGGTAGGGGGAGACACTCAGTATATTTTGGATTTTGGTTGGGCCCTCTGTAGCTCCACACTCAGCAAAATTTTGACCGAGTCATTAAAACTTATCAATTTATAATCGCATTTTGCTAACAGAAAAGTGAGTTATTCTGTTATAAATTTTCGGATATATTATTCTGTTATAAGTTTCCGGATTTTTGATAATTACATGTCAAAGTTTTCTAATTTCTTTGGTACCTCTATTCTCAAGCTGTTAAATTTTAAGGACGTGACGGCCACGACCTGTACGACCCTTAGCTTTGCCGCTTGTGGCTGGTAGCAGCCATATTGAAGAATCAACAGTGTGCTCCGCGGACATTGTCCCTCCCTTCTTTGATAATCATTGCTACAACCCTGCATTTATTTTCATATACTTTCAAGAGTCATATTCTGAAAGTAGATAGAGAAGAATGCGTGTACGACAAAAAATACCTGCAAATTTTGCAAGTATTACAAGAAATGTAACCGAAAGGTAATATATGATGTGGTTGCAAGAAAAGAAGGAGAAGATCGCAAAACATGGGACACAGGGGACACACTTGGACCGCAAACATGGGACACACTTTAAACTCACGGTGTATAATAGTATGATTAGGGAAAACGAGGACATAGATTCAGAATAAGAAATGAAGCGATTTATGTTTCGATCGGAAAAAACGCATTTTTGTTATCTTCAACCCACCTTCTTTCATAATTACAATCTTTTATTAATACTGAACGTGTATATTTTTTAAATAGAGAAGAAATATGTACAATTCAAGAAAAGATAGCGCTATCGATTAATTCGTAAAAATGAGATATTCTTCCTCCGATTGACCTCCCAAAGGTTTTGAAAAAACATGTTACAAAAGAAATCAAGAAATTTTAGACGTTTTTAAAGTGGAAAATGAGAGCACTTCCTCTAAGAAAGGTAAAAAGCTACTTCAATACCTGTCATGTATTTGATGTCTACATACCGTTTTCTTCTTAAAACAAACGCCAGTTTTGTTGTCAAGCAGGAAATTTTTGTCTCAATTTGGTATTCAGGTGTGTAAGATTCCTTGACGTTTTTGACCTGTTTTCCTAACATTAACTAGGAAGTAACTTGATTACGTTTCGTGATTTGCTTTTGTAATTCAAAGGTTGTATAAAACTCAAGATATTCCTGGTCATAGCGCATGATACGTGGACACTGCAAAAGATGACATTAACTCGATCTGTGAAGTAGAGACTGCTTGTTTATTTAATATTTCTTGATTTTTTAAAAGTTTAAACTCGTGCTTCTACAGGTTTTTGTTATACAAGCAAACATCTTTTGCACAAAGTGGTGTTCCGCAAACCGACATCATGGCACAGATGAAGTCGTCGTAAAATAAAAACAGTCCATAGAGAGCTTGCAATAGGTCTGAAGTGGTCGCAGACATGTTTTTTTCTTGTCGGTTTTAATCGTTGCAAGAGTTTTAACATCTGGACAAACACCATTGCTTATCTTATCATCATTCTCGTTTTATGTGTACCGAAGTAATAAGACAATAAAACGGAAAAGTCAGGCTGTCAAACAAGGAGGCTAACGCTGGAATCTTCGAAAGATGAACCACGCCAACAGTTTGTCTTCTTTCTTCTACTGAACTATTGCAATTTTACTACTCCAATTTCCTACATAGGTTACTTTCTAATGGCTAGCACAACTTGCTATCCAACAATTTCTCAAATCAGGCATTTGAATGTCTTATAATGAAGTGAGTATTTGACCATTACCGGATCGTAATCCATTTTGTACATAAAAGGATTTGTTCGTTTGACACTCCTCAGAGTACAATATCAGAATATCAATTAAAAAGGGAATCGATGACATTTTTACCAACGGGCATAACATCATATGTACATGTCATTTTTGGCCATTTAAATATCAAATTTTTTCAATATACTGTTGATATTTTAGATTAGAACGATTGAGCTCAACTAGTTGTAAAGACATTGAAGTGTCTAATCTATGAAAAACAATAAGTTTTGAAGTCAATAATTGGGGGTTTACTCGTTACGATGTAAGACTTTGTTTTTGTGCTTAGAAAAATGTGTCTAGAAAAATAATGAACTTAAATTTATCTATCTATCTGGTGTCAATTCCAGTCAGAAGTGGGCTATGTTGTTTTTTATGAAGTAGGAGCTCTTGACGAGATCCAGAAAGGTTACTTGGTAATAACATGAAAGCTTCTCTTCCCAATCTGGGGAGTCAAAGACAAGCTTTAGGAGAAATTTTTAATGTTTTCAAGCTAAGGAATTGAAAATTGCACAAAAATTAACAACATTTTGTACGGCTTGTTGGGATTTAATGAATTAGGAATTGACCTTGTTAAACCTGAATGCATTTCTTGCTGATACCTTTGCAGACGATGCTAGAAAATCCGACTTACTTGGTACTATGCTTGACAAAAAGACTTCGGAGTTATGTTCTACTGTTAATTCTTCTGCGAAAACACCGTGACGAAAAGATTATTTTCTTAGACAAAACACTCTATGTGATAAATGATAACAGAGGTCGTGGAAGCCATTTTATGTTCAGAACATTAATTCTGACCAGGTATTGGCCTCTATGAGTATAATCAGCACCATGATGGTAGTCTCAGGAAAGCACCTTACTTCCTCCAATTGTCTTTTTTTTAAATATTGGAGCTCAAAAGTAATACTTCATATCTCTAACTAATTTATCTAGACATTTCTCTCACGAGCTAATCTGTGCTTTTATCCAATAACTCTAAAAAACCTTGGACCTATCAAAAGTAAAGCTTGTTTTCATGAGATCAGTCTTCCACGTTTGTGTGTTGATATCAGCAAATCCCTGCGACATATGCTTCTTACCAATAATGTGCCATTAGATATGTATTAACCCAATTAGCATTTTTTATAGTTTGCCGTAGTTTGTTGTGGTTTGTATGTTGTTCAGAGGCTTCTGACCGGCAAACTTTAATAACTAAGGAGCTAACATCCGTCGACGTAAGAATCAAGTGATGCACTGACTAGACAGTCAAAAGATTACCCTTAAATAATGCGAAACAAATGTACATCTAAGGAAAGCATTCTCATAGGGATGTGAAGTAGGAAACATGCTATAAGATGTCGAGGGAATAAGGAAATAAAGAGCATTGTATTGGATTAAGTGACTCTGGGAGTCACTAAGATAGAAAGCTTAAACCAAAGAATCTGGTCCAGAGATTTAAACAATATCATGTTATTATGAATATATTCTTGAATAAGGAAGATTTGAAATGATAACTTTGCAACTTTTAATGAACTCTGAACCAACTTTGGAACGGATACTTGTCCTTTCATTATCAGGTCACATGAAGGAAGGAGGCTGGTCTCCCAAGTTGCTAAAGCCGGATGCCGATGCCGGTGCAGATGCCGATGCCGATGCAGATGCCGATGCCGATGCAGATGCCGATGCCGATGCAGATGCCGATGCCGATGCAGATGCCGACGCAGAGGACTGGTATTTCCACCAGGATTCATCATGCTCAGTTGTCATCTAGTGGCGACTGAGCCGCGAGTTAGTCTCGGGTTAGAATTCCGTTGGTGAAATATTTTCTAGTATCTATTCCAAAAGTTTACACATCCTCTAAAATACATAATATTTTTACATTCTTAATCTAAATATAATGGTCCAAGTAATAATCTTTAACATAGCCGTCAGCTAGAAATAAAAAGAACAAACTGCTCACTGTATATAAGCGCTGACGTTTTGTTGCATGTCACTCAACATTCTGAAAGCGAATAAGCGGAAAACAACAATCGTTGCTCTTTGCAATGAAAAAATCTTTACAGAAGCCTGGTAATGAATGTTAGAGATTAAAACAATCACAGCAGGTAGGAACTGTTTGTCGCGTTAAGTGCAGGATTCAGTTTTTATACGCAGGCTTTATTCCAGAAGAAGCAGATAACTAGAAGAAATAGTGTTAAGAAATTTGAAGTGCAAATTTTTACATTCTTCTTACTTCTTGAGAGAAATTAGTTGATATGCCATTGATTCTAACCTTGTGTACTTGTCCTGGTTAAACTGATTGCAACAATAAGTATACCTTACTCCAAGTGACCAAAGATATAGTGATTTATTTCACATTGAAAACTTTATATGTTTTTAATCAAGCGAATGAAACAGTATATTTCATGAACGTCCTGAAATTGTATCAAAGAGGAGCGTATGTAAGTTATGCTAGTTAAATATAAAACGCATATAAAATGAACTAATTCAAAATATATAAAACGTTTTAATTACTATGAGGGTGTCGGATACTTAGCTGCCATTGAAAACGCAAGACTAAAAATAGCCCTTTTGCTTTTTTTTAGCGAAACAGTCTCGTAAGTAGCAAAGAGACCAAGCACCATAAAAGCTATTCGTTGTCATAATGACGTCACTTATGAAATACCCTAAACATCTCACTTTCGAATATGTATAAACATTAGGACACCCGAGGAACTGAAAACGATCGAAAAGGAGTTGGTAAAATCAACTTGAATCTAGATAATTTCATTAATCCGTGAGGAAGCCGCTATTGACTATATAGAAGGTATTTTGTTTTCAACGGACGCACTTCAAAGAGAATAGACAAAAAGGCAAGCAACTCTAGGCATCAACTTTTAGATAGACTTAGAAAATCGATATGTGAGATTCAAGTGAATTCATTAAATTCACTTATTGATGTTTATTCAAAGTATAAGAATTACAAAACAAACTCCTCTATTTCGACGATTTAGCCAAGATGCCAATTATTTTATTTGAGGATGCTGTCTTGTTAACCAGAATTTACTTTAGGTCAGTGTTACATTGCTCATACTGATAGTGCACAAGTAGCTAGTTACAACTGCATTGTTTTTGTATTGATTGTTCAAAGTATAGTACCCAGGTGGATATTTAGAAATGACAGGGCCGTCAACATGAATCCTAATATTTAGTTAAGAAGAGAAATTTTAGTATGAAAGGTAGTGTCTTCCGCTTCTCTTGCTCTGACATTGATTGTTATATAAAGGTTTAAGGTTTACTCTAAACATAGATTTTAATCTTTGGTATAAGAAACATGTCTCTACGATAAGTGCGCGCTAGATTAATTAATTTTAAAATTATAATTATACTCTCATCCATTGTAGTTCCACGTTTATTATTTAATCAAGGGCTTTATCAGTAGCAGTGTTATGGGGGGAAATTATAGTGTAAAATCATAGGTTGCATGAAGATCGCTCACGTGTAATCCTATTGTATTACTAATTTATGAAAAATATGGATTTTGTCCAGTAATTCTTTTTTTGCAGGCATTAATCAAATGCATTATCTCCTTACAAAGAGTAACGGTTTATCACATCGCCCTTGCAACGGACTGTGAATAGATTTATCTACGATAGAAAAGCGAAGGAAGCTGAGGAGCAGTTTTCCTAATTTCAACAAAAGGAATAGTCTGTCCATATCCTAATTGGCCAACAGAACGTTGAAAAACATGGTCTTTTCAAAGTAGCAATATCATAGACCTACTGACCGTAATTAAGTTTACACTTTAACTATTGAGGAGAAAAATTGAAGTTAACACTTAACTTTTCTGATGTAAACACTACGGACACGTTTTGGTTTTGTAAAATAGATTAGGGAGTATCATCTTTTAGGATACCTTCAGCATCCCTGGAACTGTAAAGCATTGAAAGGCAACTGAGGAAGAACGTTTGGAGTACATGGAAATCTGTTGTCTACTATACAGAAGCAATATGTGGTCACATTATCAATAATTGCGCACGGGTTTAGGTCCGATCGATTACTAAAAGTGAGGATGTTATAGAACGTTTTCCACAAGGTAAATATTTTTCACGACCGACATGTTAACTCAACTAAGTAAACCAATGGCAGTACACAAAACATAGCGATCGAGACATATTTCAACTTTAAGTAGTGACCGCTTGAGTCAGCAAAAGATCGTAAGGAAGCACTATTGAATTTACTCAATCCATTGAATGTAGAGCTGGCTTCAAATAACAACGTTGGGAGCTTTTTAATCTTTGAATGCGTGTATCTTAATATTTATTACAGATATACTAAAATATTGATTTACTAAATTTATCGACAAAAAGAACGGAGCGAGTGGAAAGTTTTGTCGAATCTTTCATTTTTCTAGCGTACAACAACCTATGTCGATGGAGCTTTAAGCGTTGCTGCACTAATCCTTTGGAACTCGCTACCAAATCAGATAAAGAATGCAACAACTGTACAGGATTTCTAACGTTGTCTTAAAAGGTGAATGTTTGTCTATTATTTTAATTAAATGGGAAATATTACTTGTTAAGGTTGACTTACTGTAAAGCGGTTAGTGACAATTTGTGATAAGTACTACAGTAGACATTGCTAACCCCCGATATAGCGAACATCTCGATTTTACGAACAGAAGTCCATTTCTCTTTGTTTTACTCTAACAAAAGTCTTATATAATTTCTTGTGATATAACAAACTCTCGATGTAGCGAAATATTTTTCGTTTCCCATCAAGGTTCGTTATATCGAGAGTCTACTGTACTATTATCATTTTGTGCTTTGTTACAATATCTTGTTTTTCAATGAATAGAAAGCGCGCCGTGGGTGATCCTTCAGTCGCAAAAGAGAATCGTACACGAAGTTAAAAGAAAATGCAGCAGAAATTGCAATCATTCTAATAAAATGGGCAGTTCTTCGGCTTTGTTAGTTAGCTAAATTCTATTCTACTTGCAACACTATCACATGACAAAAAAATCTCGGGCAGTTTACTTTAAATTTATAAAAATAAACCTTTAATGAGCTACAGGAACTGTTTATACATTGAGTAGTCTTACACGAAGGACAATTCAAATACTATGACTTATGACAATAAAAACCTTTCCAAGTAAAAATTTACAGTAATGGCTGGAATTGTTTGACTCTATATAAGGAGAGGTAAGTAATGTTACTACATGTTCTCTAAGGAAATCCTTTACGAGTATATTATATGAGGAGGAGTCGAATTTGAAGAGTTTTTTTCATAGCAGTTTGACGCCATTGCAGTTAAAATAGTTCAATAATCACTTGAAATGTCTTCCTAAGCTAGCATTCCCGAAAAACAATTCAGGAATTTGTATTTACAAAGCTTATTTCTTTTGGAAGATATCTCTATTTCTTGGAAAGTTTTTCTTTAACGTTTATTCTGTTCTTAAGTTAGTATTCCCTTTCGATGAAAAGGTCTTTCAGACTAGGTTTTCTCCTCTTTTGGAGTACGTCTATACTCATTAGGGTAACCTTAAAGATGGCAATTTTTTATGCTTGAATGTATCCTTGGCCAAGGTGATGTTCAATATGTTTTAAGGGATCTCACTGTATTCTTCAAGACGGATTAAATTTGCAGACTGTGCAAGTAACAACAAGAATAAAAATGGAACCTTTTCTGTCATAACCTGTTTACACTCCTTGAATTGAAAATTGAAGCTATTTCGTCAAATTTTATAAAAACAGTATCTTTAATTTTTAATGTAAAGTTAATGCCATAATTGACATATATTGAATACTCTTGAATTTTCTCTTTTAAGTGGAGTATGCAGTATCATCATGGTAATATCATGCTTGCATAAAGATTGATAAAATCCAATAAGAAAAATAACAAAAACAAAATTAGTTCTAGACTTAAGCTTTTAAAGATTTCATAGCCATGTTTATCACAATCTTGTGAAAGTACAACGTTTCAAAGACTTCACCGTCAAAATAGCAGTTAAAAGCCATTTTAGACAATAAAGTCGTTTGCGATTTATTCTGAACAATTGTAATTGAACTCAACATGTAGAGTAGGTAGATTTCGTTAGTATTTTGATTCAAATGAATTCCTCTTAAATATTACTTATCCATCTCATCGTAGATGCCTAAACACGATACCCATTGTTGCCTCGATGCATTTTTAAGTGAGTACCCCATGTAAAAACGGAATGTGTTTTACTGACCAATGCGAAGGTGATAAATGAAGGGTAATGAAATCTTGCTTTCTTCGGGTTGTCAATTATTTAAATTTCTGAACGTCTCAATCGATATATAAATATATCAAAACGTAGAGAAAAATTTTGGATAAATGTCCTCAACACAATGGCTCCGCATGGTCTCAACTTTGAGACAAATGCATAGTTCTATGGTTTTATCATATGCTCTCAGGGTATGTTAACATTCCAAGTAGTTTCAAGCATTCTGTTCTCAGAATCTTTTTATGCGCTTACTTTTACGCGCATCACTATAAGTCCTTTCAAATTTAGATTTTGCTATTGTTGTTTTCTTAATTAATTTTTGGTTCAACGGATATGGAAGAAATCCTGTAAAAATAGTTTTCTACAAAAGAATACCACTGCAACATGCCAGCGCGCTGGTGTCGTAAAGCTTGAGTATAAATCATGAGGTACTGTAAAGAAACGTATGTGATCAAGCAAAACGCGAAACGTCATTAGGAGTCTGCTCTCTGTGGTTTATATATTCTATTTAGCAGCGGAATAAATGTTCAACCTCTTGGTTTATATATATATATATATATATATATATATGTAGATTTATACACAATTTTACTTCAACTGTTTTCATCATAAAGCCCAAAAATTCAAGCTCTGAGCCTTATCTTACTAAAAAATTTTCTTGTGTCATAAACTTAGCTCTTTCAAAACTGGTTTACTTTTTTAGCTTATGATGCATAATTTTACTTCATAATTCTTGACTTTTATCCTTTTTATATAAACACCAATGTAAAATCCAGTTTACCTTTGATTAACATGGTACTGAAACAACATAAACCTTTACAGTTATCTATAAGGCCTTCACTAGAATGGTAAAACGTCATTTTTCATAAAATGCTAATGTAGAACGCATAACGAATTATTTTCCATCTTCATACTTTCCAATTCTTGTTTTATGTTAGCAATCTCCATTACTAACTTAAACATGAGTGACCCTGGAATTTTTATCAGTTGAGAATTTGCTATGCTCTTCCGAGGAAACCTGTCATTCCTTCTCGTTGAAATTACCGTTGTTAACAAACACTTCCGTAAAACATATTACATCACCTTGGCCAGGGGTACGTGCAGATTTGAGAATTAAGGTAATAAATTTATTATTTGCGGGCATCGAACCACTAAAGTAAATATTACGTTAAATTCATAGACATAGGTTTGATAGATGCCTGGCTTGACTAGGCTTTATATTTTTCGAAATTCTCTCTCTTGATATTATGAAGATATTAGATAAGGCTTATTGATATTAAGGTGGCAATACATAAATAGCTTACATAACTGCACAGCTTGGCAGGACAAGAGCTGTCGGCATTACTAGTATAATTAAACATACCTCAACTGACCAATAAATTGCTGAAGTGTTTAAAGCGGAAGCAAAAACGAATTTTGCATACGATTGAAGTCAGTATTATGACGTCATGATCCACAGTAGAACATCCTATTAGGATATTCCTTACCATGCCAACTCCATATCCTTTACATGGACGTACGCAAATCATACGGTACAGGATACAGTTAATTGTTATACCACGAACATGTAATAGAGCTAAGCATTATTAACTGCTTTCCACTGATGACAATTCACGACTCTAAGAGACGCGAACTTAGTCCGTTCAGGCCATTTATATAAATGAAATGAAAATATATAACATGGCGGCAAGCAGAAAAGTTGTCCGCAGTCACAGCACACAGCCCTGTTGTAATGGGTTAAAAACAATTACTGTTTAAACCGTGTGACACGGACACTTACCCTGCAGTTGGAAACTATTACATTTCCACTAAGCTGAATAAAAAAGCGAAACTTTCTTGAAAGCGGTTCTTACTTAAGACCTTCGACTACTGGTGTTCATGAACACATAGAGAGTTGGGTACTAGCAGAAATGGTGTTATACAAAACTATTACTCACGTGATCATTATGTAAAAAACAAACATGGAATACCGCCTTCTCGCTTTCATTGTATATTTTACAAAACGCTTGCATCTGAAGTATGAACGTTAGTGATTGACTCCGGAAACTGTTTAACGACTATCTCGAAATGATCTTTTGTCCTTTGTAGCTCTCTTTTTCTTTCTTTTACTGCCGTCCCGAAGTACATCAACGGCGTTTGCTTCGTCTGGTATACATTCGTACCAAATTTTCAGATATTTGTAAACATTTCCACAGCTATTGTCGTCAAAGAATATGTTCGAAGCCACAACTTCGCAAGCTTGCTCATTTTTGCATTGTCCATTGACTTTGGCTATTGTATTTTCTGCATTCGTTTCGCAAAGCCTGTCGGTTGTTAATCCAGATGGTACTTTCGGACAAGTTACATGGTCATCTCTGCCCCAGAAGGATTTGGTCACTTTGATTAATTCGTACTGTTTACACTGGACCCAACCCTTTTCTCCTTCACATATCACAGTAAAGTTCTGAAACAGCAAAAGTAACAAATTGGAGTGAGAATTGCACACACTGAAGACTAAACCTTTGTACGTAATTGGAGTGCTAAAGCCGTCCAATGTGGAGGTGCTGATGCGTTTGCTGGTAGTTGGGTGGGGCCAATAACATGTAGTTAAGTCTAGGTTTGAGTATTTGAGTCACTATCAAAACCACTTGCAAATCCGTCGTCCGTTATAATCGTGGGTGCGTATTTATGATATTCTGTCACCAGTAATTACGAAAGGGCAGTCATTCCATGTTCTAGGTATTAAGTCCAAGTCTTTATTCGTTCAGGATGTGTTGGGAGCTGTACGCAGGGATTCGGCAACTCAGAACATCGTCTCTTAGCCAATGGATTTTTAAACAGGGGAATGGAGAGATTGTGTAACTTTATGAATATATTGTTATTCGAGTCATTAAGCGGAGTAGAACCAATGCAATAAGTGTACTCCTGTAAGGAGGCTATGGCCAAATATAGCAGGGGTCAGGTTTTCTTTATGTTACCTTGTAGGGATTTCACAAAATCTCGTCCACTATGACGTAGTTCCATTATATGGTAGTTAGTCGGGTAGGAGGGCTATCAGTCACTATTCAGTAAGAGTGGTTCCATAGAAATTGAATCTAGTGAGAGTTTAAGTCCCCATAAAGCGTTTGAAATAATACCGAGGTCCGGTGCTTTTGCCGCAATAAAAGAAATGGCTTCATAAGGCGTCTGTCAGAGTCGCATAGTCGCATGTTGTCTGTTAAACACTCCTTAAGTGGAATAGGTGCTACTCAGGTAACTATGTCTAGTTAGGAGGAAAGTCAAGCCGGCAGTAGTAAAAGCAATGGCAGTAATATTGAAACCATCTTCGAAGGGTTTCACAAGCCCCTGCTGGTGACATGTGATGTCATCAGCTCATTAACCATAATTTAAGGGTACGACTAAACATTTAAAGTTGATATGTTTGACCTGTAACACATTGCATTGATAGCAATTCCAATATTTAAATAACGAGAAGTTGTTTGCAGGTATTTAGAGATTTTACTTTATTTCCGTTAACTTTAAATAGTTTCCTAATGCTCAACCAGTGCCTTATTGTTGACATGAAGTGCTTAGGTTATCATGAAACGTGGGTCAAGCTCCCATGATTTTTTTCAGAGAATATCAATTCAAGCAATTTGCAATCGACTTGCCAGTACATTACAACAGTTGGTTATGAAGATGGATTATGAAGATTAGGTAGGTTTAATGGTACGCAAGAATGAGACCTGGTGTGATTAATTAAGGGACATAACAGGAACTGGCAGGTGACAAACGGCAACATATTTAGAGAAGAGGCAACACATAATGTGTTGATCAAGAGCTTTACGTTACATACCATTTATGACAATCATAGAAAACAAAGAAAATAATAAGTAAAGTATTCCGAGCAATTAATATAATGTAAAGGATAACTTGTCAAGATCTACTGTCAAAATCTGAAGCAAGCAGCATAGGGTAAGAAGGGCAGCCTTATGTACCCGCAGGGACGCATCTTCCTTTATACATATATTGACACTGGCAACGTCATTTGTACTCTGAGCAGTCACAATTTACTATTGGTGACACGTTAAACACTCCCAAAAATTCATAATTCTTTCAGCAAATACAAAGTGAGTCATCGAAGTTCTGTTCAAGTAGGAAAGAACAGGGAGTAAATACAGCCACAGATTGAAATGTCACACTTCAAAAACTGACTTTCTACGTCATAAACTTTCCCCTGTCATCATCACTATTACCACACTGTGCACTTGCTAAAACAAGGCTAGTGCTTCCCTCTATCACCATATAATCGAGTCACATGGAGACACTAAGTGAAAGGTTTTAGAATTCATCTGCAGCAGTTGCAAAATTATCAATTCTCAGTCAACAAAACCATTGCAGTGAAGAGAGTATATCTAAAGATAAACATGACAAATGCATATTTATTTGAATGAATCTTTGGGTTACATGATTAAATTTCTAAATATCATTAGCAGTAGTTGGTTAAGTTATGTAAGTTTAGGGTTCTCATTATCGTGTGTTTAATAATAACATTTAAAGTATATTACAGTAATCAATTTACGAAGTACCCGGTGTAAGTGTCAGACGTAAATTATGGTCTTATGGCAAAGAGGAAATTGACATAGGACCCATGGGTAAATTAGTATAATGTCAGTAAAATTAATTTTCATTTAACTCTTAATTGAACTGAGCAAGTGTTGACTTGAATAGAATCCTTGATTTCTACCTATGTTAAACGGCTGTCGTATTCCATATATATCTTATTTAAGTCATATAGCAGTGACGACGGAAAGTCATTTACATTTTATTTGGGGGTTAGGAGTTTGTAGGGGGCTGTTAGCAGAACTTTAATAATGATAATGTACATTGACCATTACTGTGCTTGATTCAGGATGGAAAGAAAGAGAAGCAGAGAGCCGAGAAAGATAGCGTTCAGATATGAGGTGCCACTGTACCTGTGTAACTTTCAAAAGTCAATTTGATTTATTCACTGACAGGAGTATTCATCCTATCTATATTTTGCCTGCGTATGAGTGAAATATTAGGTGTGAAAGCCTTTTTGTTTTTTAAAACAATCAGGGTCGTGCCTCCCCTTAACGTCCCCTATGAATCTGTTCCTGTGGTGGTAACATTGTCTGTACTTAGTGTAAAGAGATTCCACGAGAAGAAGATTTAGTACAGACCATCAGATCTCATTAAAATAAATGTATCTTATATCTATCCTCACTATTTTACCTGTAATATGTCATATACAACTTATCAACCCCTATCCCCGGTGGCGCCGTCACTGCATCGCTTTTAGAATTGCAAAGTGTGATTCATGTAAAAGAATCTGTACAACATAATTACAACAAAATCATCTCAAAAGTTGCGCTTTGGATAGATCCTTGTGTGCTATGGACAATTCCAAACTTTTCTGTGTCTGTTTTTTTTTTCATTTGTAATCAAGTCAACAATTAAAATAAATTCGAAGTAGCAAACGTTTGTGCTGCTTTTAACAGATGTTCCACTTTCAAAGAGTTTGTGATAACAGAAACAATTTCCTCTCTCAATCCAAATTTTTTAAAATAGATTATGTTTTCAATTATAAATACTCAAATTTCTAGTCCTACTATCCAATCCTTGTATTTCGGCTAAATAAGAACTAAGCTATAAAAATTTACAGGGAATCAATTTTACAACTCAATGTTATGAGTAACGCTATATTTGAGATTGTATGCAACTTATTCAAAAATATACACTTTCTCGTAAAAATTTAATATTTGGATAAAAGGAACTCGAATCGAATCAAAATTGTTGGCACACTTTAAAAAAGGACTGCAAACATACTAGATAATTAAAGGAATCGATACTAACTTCCTAGATATGCTGCACCCCGACAAGTCTAATATACTACGAGCATTCAACGTCTGTTGCGTTGATCCTTGTTTATTCCGTAGAGATTTTGCATTCCATTGACGTCCCAAACTAAAATCTGCTTTTACTCTAAAATACCTTCCTTGTACTACAATACTAATAAGATTGCTAAATGTAAACAAACTGTCACAGTAGTCTAATGTATCTAATATGTACTTGTTGTTGTCTTTAAGAGAATAAGAAGTGGAGCCAGTGAAGAATTATACAATATAACGGTATTGTCTCCGCTATAATGATAATGTCTAAAGAATGCCTTAATTGCATGTGCTCATATGCAGGAGTAGGTATTGAAGCTGTCCGAGTGGAAAACCAATCTCTCCGAATTCACTTGGGGTCGGAGTCAATTTAGAGAAGTATACGAAATCTCTTCCGTCGCATTAATAAATTTGTACACCAATCATATTAGCCATATTTTTTTATGTTATATACTGTCCCTGAACGACCTCTTATCTTTAGTAGATCGCTTTTTCTTTCTCCTTCCTGTGTCTCGCAGCACATCAATTGCATTAGACTCATCAGGTATACACTCGTAGGTAATCTTTAAATATTTGTAAACATTGCCGCAGCTGTTGTCATCAAAGAAAATATTTGATGCAACCACTTCACACGCTTGTTCGTTTTTGCACTGTGCGTTGACCTTTTGATTCGTGTTGTCTGCGTCTGTCTCGCACATTCGGTCACTCGTAAGTCCAGCAGGTGTTTTAGGGCATGTCAGACGGTCCTCGCGTCCCCAGAAAGCGTTTGTTATTTTAATCAACTCGTACTGTTTACACTGTAGCCACCCCTTCTCCCCTTCACATATGACCGTAAATTCCTTTATGAGGAAAGAAAAAAGAAGAAGTGTCAGTTACAAACGTAAGAAGCAAAGTGAAGTAAATTTGACATATTAGGAGAACCGGTTAATACTAACTGAAATTGTACACCTAGGAAAAATACAACTATTCTGTTTAATGAGAAAGACGTTTAATGTGGAAAGGACTCCGTTGTAAGGCTTCTTTATGAAAGCGTAGTTAAAATAGATAACTGAATCTTGATGCTGGTAACGAGCTGTTAAATGCGTATGATAGAGCGAGGTCACTTTCAAAGAATAATATGTATAAATTTATGTATGGTTGACATCTTTTGTAGTCTGTATTGCCATACAAACATTTCAGAAAAGCCTCACTACTTTTTCAAGATTACAACAGACTCAAGGTTTTAATTAGTTTATTAGTTTGGTTTAAATTGTTTATCGAGTTAATTTTAAAGGATTTCAATTTATGCAATAAAATTACAAGAAAAGTGAACGGAGACAAATTTTACATTTTATTGTAATTTTCAAACTAGTTATTTATCTTCTCCTGATAAATGTGAGTCTATTCCCTCTGATATTTATAAATGAAATGCTCCTGTATTGTCAACAATGCGGTCTCATCAATCTATTAATATTTTCTTCTCTGGTAAATGGAGCACCAAGTATCTTTAACTGATTTCCTCTGAACACATGTTGAGATCTCGAGGTGAAAAAAATGACCAGCACAAGTCACGTAGATGAAACATAAGGACAAAAACTGTTTTGTGAGTTTTCGGTGTATTCTTTCACCATCATCAAATAAGCTGGTCAAGAACAAGAAAAGGAACTGTGTTAAAATCTCACTTCAGTTATTTGTTTTTAATTGGCTTATCTAAGTATGATGAATGAATATACCGGAAGCTTATACAGTAACTTGCTTCATTATGTTCCATGTATATGCCTTGTGCTGCCACTTATTTTCATATAAGACTTCTTTCCGGCCTAGATGATAATTTAATTTTAACTAGCAAAGCTCTTTTGTTCTGAAAGTGAAAAAGGTGTCTTTAATAGCTCTTTAGTAGCTTCTTGATGTTTGGATGTTACAGAATTGCTGGAGGAAATGTAAAAGAATGGTATGTAAATGAAATTGAAATTACCATACAATGAAATAATAGTGATTGGGTAACTGTTCGAATGGTTCATGACCCTTTACTGTAAAGGATGACTATAAATACATTGATGAACGATGTAACGTACCGAAGATAGAAATGCTTGTGATGAAACATGGATGTCGTTTCACAAAGATGTTGAAAACATTTTGCTTTCCAGCTTCAACAGCTTCAATATGTTTGGCCATGTGGATATAGTGTGAAGGTATATGATAATGTCTGTCTCATTACCGCCATAATATACTTAATATGCTACATATACTACGTAGTAGAACAGAAAGAGTATGAATGCTACACTAGGAGAACCTTTGTAGCATCAGCTAAATCAACTAGCTACCTACATTCTACTTTATAACAAATAATTTATCAAGCATTTCTTTCGATTGACAAAACAACTTATAGCCATCAGCACCATAAAGCAGTACAAAATGAATAAAAATAAGAGAGAAAGTAAGTTACTGTAAAGGCTATAAAGTATTATGACCAAGTCGTTGAAAAGCTTTCTGGGATTTAAAATTACCCTGTTGTTTACTAGGGTTGAGTAGGATGACGTGCTATTAAGTGCAGGATCATATGATAAAGAGAGGTTCCACAATGGAAACTAGATGTAGTCAACGTTTTCTAGAGGAAAGAGTTCTACACTTCCTTTAGAGATATAATCTTAAAGAAGTCATTTATAAACGAAACGGTATCCTAATATAATTTTAACTTTTTTATATTTCCTTTTAATACCTTTTGGTAATGTTAGCATCTCATCAGGAATGATGTCATTAGGATGGCAATGCAAGTGAAGTTGTACATTGTATATTCAAAGCTGATTTTGCAATGCTCATATATCACTCTGATTGAGTAAAAGTAGCTTATTCTATATTTTAGCGTATGATTTAATTTGATCATTATTACAGACAGTATATAAAAGATATAAATACTTGAAAAGTTGGTTTAATTTACAAAAGCATTTAATTTTTAATACACATTTTGGACACTAGTCACAGCAAATCGCCTGGAGTGAATGTAAAAATCTGTTTGCGATGAATCCACAATATAGTAGAGGTTTTTAATAAACGTTTGCATATTATAGTTAAATGTAAGTAACAGGTTTGTCAATAATGAGAGTGACAGGTGCTTTTAATTCACTACTTTAAGGTATCTTCTTTTATGTGCAAAGTTCTTTCTGTCAAAAATCATTTTGTGTCAGAAGTCACTAAGACTGTATTGCTTAAATTCTGAAAAGGGTTGCATAAAAAAATCCTATTGGGATACATCATCACACATGACTCTTAATTTTATATGTATTTCTTTATGACTGTTAGAGACACGGCAAACTGCTTGCAACTAGTAATACGTAAATTCGAATGGACCATTAGATATTTTTGGAATTCCAGCCTAAATTTTCTGCAAGGTTGCAAAGATTTTGTATAAAATAGGCTACATTTTTATGTTTCACTTTCATATGACAGCGTAAGTAATTAGCATGCTATTAAAATTGCTTATGGAGCTTTCAACTTTATACAGAAATGTGTAAGATATCTTCACTTAGATGCATCGTCTTTGCACAACACCTCAAATACATCTGACATGTTTGTAGTGAAGATAGAAAGTCATAGTTGAAGAAATTATTCTTTTCCTGATCCTCCAGATAATATCACAGACACTCCTGCATCAAATACTTAGAGTTTCTGAACATTTTGATTGTTGATGTAAGGAAATATATATATGTAATCAGAAGTAGAATTTCTTAAACATGACTTTCTAAAAAGCATCCATGAGTATACTAAGATTCAATAGGTAATTGTGGGTAACTTACAAAGTTTATCTTTATAAAATGTATAGCATTTTTTCTCAAACGTTTGCAAGTTCACTTTCTAACATTCTTTATTTCGTGTTTATGTATGCTAATTAATGGGCTCCATTACTGCTAAAACCTTCCCGGTACAATGCAAGTAGGGCAACAGTGCTATAACTTGTCAAGGAATTAATGTGTGCTCAAAAGTTGATGTTCTAAACGAAATCAGAGATACGCCCAATGTTTAGAAAAAGATTGATATAATATTTTAAGTAAGGCAAGGTTCTGTTGCATCTAAGGTTTAGGACATTTGTGAAATTTACAAGCGAATGTATACCTCCATTGATACAAACAAATGACGTTTCACCTTGATTGTAAAATTGAGAAACTGTTAGGTTCATTTAACATGTTGATCTACCAAAACATCTCTTAGATGAGATTAAAGTATCCAAATAGAGAACAAATATCAGAAGACAAAATACGATCATAAAATGGCTGGTGCTGTTGCTGACATGAGTGATGATGAAAATGATGATGATAAGAAAGATGATGTGTCCTTGTTGTTAAGACGCATGATGCGTGATTTAACCACGAGCTAATTGGAGTGTAGATACTAGGTGTCTGACATTGCCACTAAATACGATAGAGCTTGAGTTCAACGTAGTTGGCTGGTCTTTCACTCTATTAGATTCTATTGTACTTCATTCAATTTTTACAAACTGTTATTTAAACCGTATCTTTCTTTCTATCAGCATGTATAGCTCCAAAACGAAGTTAAGTCAAACAACTTTGCCATGTCTATGTTTCTAAATTAAATCAAAATTATATTGTGGAAGAGTACTGAACTCTAATAACAAGTTGGTGGAAATTGTGTCTATCAGTTCTCCTGGAACTTTGAAAATGCATCTAGGTGCAGTACTTGATATGATTCCAAGAAGTAATCTGTACACAATTAATGTTCGTGAGCATTACAACAACGGTATAAAATTAGCAAAATCTGTTACACATTATACTACAAATACAAAACAGTATAAAACTCTCTGATAGCTCGGATCGCCATAATGTGTCAGGTACAACTAATATCTTACATTTATCAATGCATAGCCATTTAACTGGCTTGAGGAAGGCTTCTTACAGAGGCTATATATTCAGTGGGACATCAAATTGTCTATTTTATTAAGTTTGTAGGAGTAATTTATGTAGTATATTCGGTTTTGAAAGCAACTGCCACATGCATGGAGGCAGTCTGCTGTACGTCTGTCAGGCAGTCAAGTCATCTGTTTTATGTCCTAAGTACTTTAAAAGTGTTTTCTCTTCTGGGTTGATCATGTCCGAAGCCAAGAAGGGATTGCGAAACAGCCTTTCAGGGAATGCATTTCATGAAAATTAAGATGACGTGTATTCAGTCAGGTATTGACCTAAAGCAGGCGTTGTAGCTACTGAGATCAAGTTATGTTTCTAGAAAGTCTGTCGTTCATGTCAATATTTCCAGCTATGTCGTGATAAGCCATCACTATGGAACCTGTCATGATGCGTCCTTAACCGCAAAATGTCTATATACTGTCTCTGAAGGATCTTTTCTCTTTAGTGGATCGCCTTCTCTTCCTTTTGACGTCTCGAAGAACATCAACAGCATTTGACTCATCAGGCATACATTCATAGCCAACCTTTAAATATTTGTACACATTGCCGCAGCTGTTGTCATCAAAGAAAATGTTTGAGGCAACTACTTCACACGCTTGTTCGTTTTTGCACTGTCCATTTATCTTTTGAAGAGAGTTGTCTGCACTGGTTTCACACAAACGATCAGCAGTCAATCCGGCCGGTACCTTACGGCATGTCGACGTGTCGTCTCGTCCCCAGAAAACACTATTTACCTTTATCAACTCGTACTGTTTGCATTGTAGCCACCCCTTCTCCCCTTCACATATGACAGTGTAATCCTTATAAAATAAAAAAGACAAGCATGTGTGCATATAAAACAACGAAAACAATCTAAAACAAGCAATCAGGATGAAGATGTTTTCATAAATGTTGAATTTAAAATGAGTTTTACTTCAGAAAGTGATGATTATAAATGCTTAAGATTTAAGGATGAGGTCTTTTCTTAAACTGTCTACACAGTCCACATGGGAAATCTGACTGAATTTTTAACTGAAAATGTTTGTATTTTCTTAAAAATAGTTCTGAACGTACTTTAAAGTCAATGCAATTAAAGGAAATAAAATGAAAAATGATCATAATAGGCTTTGAAATTTGTTTTGCTGTTTAAATTTTAAATCTTGATAAACATGTTATAGGTTGATTAAGAAACCTATAACCTAAGTTTCTGACGATAACAAGTAGCTACCATTGAAATTTTAAAAATCCCATTCACCTTATTTACTTTATCTTCATCAATAATAATTGCAATAAATTTGCAAGTTACATTCTGGCTTACTATAAAGGAGAAATGCCTGCTCTGTTGATAATTTTGGCTTAGGATTCTATTTTAATAAACTTAAACCAGACTCTAAAGCAGAACTTAGATTTGATATTTCAAATTTTTGTTCTATCCAACATCAGTGAAAAGTGGAGTTTTAAATAATTAGCCTATACTCTTAAGAGTAGTATACCTTTTATTCATATGTACTCTCTGACGACTTGTTTTATGTCAACTTCCCAATAGCTGCGTTTTAGGCTCAAAACTGCCAAAGCAATACATGTGAGATTACGTTTTTTAGTACGTAATACTTTTAAATTACAATTTAAAACACGCTAAATTGACGCTGTTATTGAAAACCGTGAAACCTCTTTTCACTAAAATAATGCGTTTAGAAAGGGAGTGTAGATGCAACAATAATAAAAATGGAAACAAGTGGTTGAAATAACAATAAACTAATAAGTAAAAGGTGAAAAGAACGTTTCAAAACAATGAAAATATAAAATAAAAATGAATTGTACACAAATTGACACAAAATAGATTTTTCCAAAACTAGGGTCCATTTCCAATGTTATCTGACAAGAAAATAGTTTGAATTCACTAATCTGATCACTCTGCAAGAAATTGTGTTGTAACGAAAGCGATCGCAAAAAACCTGTACATTGAAATGGTGGTTCTATTTGTTAAAACATTGCATACGAGTTTTGAATGCTTTCCTGGTAATCATGAGGTAATACTGGAGTCCAATCATGAAGTCTTATCATAGGTTTCATGCGAACAGATTCTTTATGGCTACTACATTTCACAT
>JAAAKL020002791.1:0-24917 GCA_010016065.2 Carybdea cf. marsupialis auct. non (Linnaeus, 1758) | reverse complement strand
GGCTCAAAAGGACAATCACTATCTATCACCTCTTACTCAATACGAGTCATAAAGAAACAGCTATCTAGGACAGTATTTCCCAACCCATTTAACTCCATGTCCCCCATGACCAGTTGTTACTTTGTCCAATTGCATCAATGCAATCACAAAGAGATTGATGTTTGCCAAAGCAACAAAAGCGTATTACCGAGATCCGTCGGTTAAAGTTACAATGATACTTGGAGTGGACATAAATCAAGCAAAGTGGGGAACACAATCAAAGAAGAATTTCGCCGAGTTAGTGCGGAAACGCATTAGCACGTCTCCGCGATGGCACAGAACATCGATGGAGGATCTCGCAGGGAGGAAGGAAGGATCACCAATTACCACACTCAAACTTTCAACCAGAAGAATCCTCTTAAAGTTGCATCAAAAACGTTATTACGGGTTTGCCACATGACAAATGTAATACTGTTTTAGATGTCATCAGCGTCAGAAAATTTTCTCTTCATACCCTATTGCTATCTACCTCCCACTACAATTGACTATGTCATGCCATTTGCAAGCAATGGATAGTATCCAACTGTCACCTAAACGTAACCTACAAGTTCATGGCTGATTAAAAGGGCAAATTCTAGGACATCCAATAGATGTGAATAGTATAGTTGCTTCTTTTTATCGCTCAAAATGTCCCGAAAGTTCAAAAACCTTTCAGCCTCCCCTTGATACATCAGAATCCCCCTACCAAGACGAATGTGCTCCATAGTTGAGAGATAAGCCATGGCCTTGTGATACGCATAGTTTGAGAACTTTGAAAAGACGTGTTTCTGTTTTGCATCAGCGACGCGCAAAATACAGACCAAAATCTGAGGTCAGTGAAATCAGTGTGTTTGACCTGTTGGGTCAAAAGTCAAAGTACTCTCGCATTTAAACAAGTCGCCTATCAATCTCTATCACAAAAGATAGTCCTGTACTATGAAGTCAACAATCTGACTGAAATGCATCACTAACCATAGTATGGTTTCAGCATCAATACCTACAAATTTCTTATCTGAAACATTAGCCATGCCAAAACCTAGTTATTGAGATTCTTTGACAACTTGAACATTTTATTGTAGAAGTAAGGAGCCATGATTATACAGAGCTATTTCATTGTAATACATTATATATTCTTTTGAACGAAACGTAGTTGATACATATCAGACTTCTTTTAGAACTCGAATGAATAAAGTCCCTATATTATGGAAAATATCGATAGATTAAAAATTGGGCAAAAGATTAACTTTGCAAGCTCAATAGTAGCCTTTTTTAATATTTGGCACCTTCAAAGCCCCCTTTCAAGTATGAGTGAAGGGACCATACGTAATCAACAGCTATTAAAGAATTGAGAAAAAAGGTGACAGTCAATACATTTTTAAACACCATGACTAGGGAAAGGGTTGATTGTGTAGAAAACTTCAGGAGCTGAGCATTGTCTTCTTAATATCATTTGTGGTGAATGGTTTATATTTTGCACTTGGTTAACAATGGCACTTCATTGCACACTGGTTTCTTTCTAACTATCTTTGGTCGAGTTTCAGAGTCATTTAGAGCGAATGATGTTGGTTCTTTACACTAAAGAGTTCAAGAAGTCAACTGCAAAGTAGAAGAAGCTCAGTATAGGGGGACATTATTCAATTGGTTATGTATCCAGCAAAGAATTAAAAGTGTTTAACATCTTTCATTTCGCTGCTATATTCGGCTATAAAGTTTTCATATCATTCCCTTCTAGTATGCTCCCTCAAATGTTTTTTGTAAAATTTGGTGCCCTTCTGCCAAGTAACCGTCTCGTCCTTCTCAAAATCCGTTCACGTTTGAGGCCCAGAGGATTTCCCTGTTGCATTTCGTCAAGGAATCAAGGAACCCGCTGGTTTTCATCATCAGGGCATGTTGGTTCAGCAAGCCAGACATATTCACATGGTAACGAGGCACAAGTTAGTCGAGGTGAGTTTTTGTATAATCTAGAAACTTTAAGATCTTGAGGTAATGTTTTGGTATCCATGGCTTAGATTAGTAATGATATACCTTGTTAATTACCAAGGATACTTTATGTCGAGTCAACTTACACAGAAAAGAGAGGAAACAATGGAAAACTGTGGTGCTAAGCTGAAGTGAAAAGCTTTGGTTATTATCAAGTACAAGGTGTGATCAAATGGATATGTTGGAATATTGACATGTTGTATCAAGCCCATTGACTTGGTTATTTTCAAAAATTCGATGCTTTAGGATCCTTACAAAAATTGTCATGTATATCCATACTCCTAGTCATTAGGAGGGGTGTATGGTTCTATCAAGATACATTGTAAGTATTCTATGATTTTACTCAGAAATGTAGAAAGGGTGGCCTGCCATAATTATCAGTGTGATGTTCAGTAACTTATCAGCACTTTTACATGCTTCATATCTTGGTAAACACTAAATTCGGCAAGCTCAAAAGGTCGGTCTCCTTTTGCCAATTTGAAAATTACTCTCTTCCAGACAGCAAAGCAATACCATCTCAAATCCTCTGAGACTGTTGTTCCTTGTGGATCCTATATCCAAGATGTACACATTCTGCCCTAACACATGATTCATCAGATGAAAGCCTTTTTTCATTCAACAAACTCATGTCGATCTTGATGTCATATTATCGACAGCCAAACAATACGGAGGGAAACTGATGACGACACAAATAAAAAATTTTGGAAATAGTAAGATTTCATTCCAGATATCTAAAGGCAGCTCTGGAATAGGCTGTTTCCCAAAATACAAGATCTGTAGTGTATATAGTGTTCAAACTAGAGGCGTTTGAATTTCAAAAATTTCTGGTCAACAGTCTGTTAATATTCCTTGGATCCTTCCTTTAGGATCGAGTATTAAATAACAAGGTTTTGCTAGATAGATGTAAAACTATGAAAGCTGATATCTCGGTGTTGGGAAAGAGCAACACTCTCAATTTTGTCCATTGATGTTCTTACTAACAAGACAACGCATTTTTCCATAATTCAAATATTTTCAAAATCGTGACGTCACACTTTCCCTTCGTATACATCGGTAATCATCCACGCCTAAACTGAAATTCGATTCCGGGAAATATAAGAGTGTCCCAAACTAAATTAAAGCTTTTCTGTCAAGGAACTTGCAATAAGAATATTACTCCAAGCAGCAATCATTACCTCACGCGCTTGCATTTTATAGCAGCAGATGAACCAGTAGTAAAGGGGTAATGTTGCATCATTTCCTATTTATCATTGTAACAAAAATAAACATAATCCTATGAAAGTTGATTCGAGATAAAAGTGACGGTGATGAAGAACTTGTTGAAAGAAATAAACACAGTAAACCTACCTATGTAGAAGTGTTGTAAAAGATGTGCAAGGTCCCGCTTCAAACGGTAAAGCCCATGATAAACCAGAAAATCGAATAAAATCCAGTATAACCATTTAAGATGCTCCATTTGATGGCAATTTATACCTTGGCACCATATCAAGGCTTAAGAAAACATGATCGGGCCGGTCGACGCAATAGCTGACAGCAGGTCAAGCTGCGCATGGCTCAGGGTATACACTTATATCGGCATTGTGCCCACCATTGTAAAGTTCTTCTTTAATAGAAGTACTTGTAAAATGATAAAAAAACTCGTATTAGGTCAAGGGTTATACATATGAAGCCTAAAATATTCTAATATGTTTTAAATTCCGAATTCAGTTTCTGTCTATGATTTGTATGACTTCAAATTTCAGACATTAGTGATCTGCTTTAGTCGATACCAAATCATATCTGTTTCGTTTTGGTTTACAATTTAAAGGATTCAGTGATAAACATCTCGCTTTGGAGGTATTCCATGTGAATTCGACCACAAAAACCCGGGATTTTCTCGTGCCGTTATTTGTCATAGTTGTAGTTCTTATGGGGCAATAGTTGTGGAGATTACGATTCTTAAAGTTTTCATTAATGAAAAGGTTGTAAAACACTGAAGCCTTTACTGTGATTGCCTTATCCGAAGATGTTAACAACAAATGTATATATAGAGAGATAAGTAGTTTCCGTTTCAATGCTATTCACAATTATGCTTCATTTGCCCATTTCTCGTCATTGGTCATGCAAACAAATCAATGGTGAAAATTTAACAGCTTAAAATTTTAAACTCGGAACAAAAATTAACGATATTTGCTAAATAGATAGATAGTATTCGGAGAGTTTTTTTAGGGATTCAAACATAAACATTGCGAGAAGTAGCGGATAAATTTGCTATATATTTTCGCCAGACACTGGTCATGGAAATAATGAGAGTAGAACAATTTTGTGTAGAATTTGTAGGAAATGAGAGGATTGGTGCACCTTGTTGCAAATAGCAACTGCACTAGAGCCTCGTTTTTGGGTAATCATGATGTTGAAAACGCGGAATCTGCAAATAGATTTTGGAGCTAGAAAAACATCGCTTCTTTGCTTTCATAAAATGCAGCAAAATGAAATGGAGAAGGCGTTTTGGTAAATATCCCAAAGGAATTCTCCTGTTAGTTGTCGCTACAAGGCTGCTTTTTTCAAAAAATACCAACATATTGTCGAGTCACTTTTTGGGGATATCGAGTTGATTTTGCAAACACGAATAGCCAAACCTTCGATCCATTTCTTAACTAGTAAACATTTTGTTTGGCAGGAAATGCATCCTTTTGGTTTGCAGGAAATATTCTTGGGTGGAATACATAACACACGTTTTCAAGGTGAGGAATGTTTTCGTCCTTGCTGTATCCCTTCCCTCTAGTGAAATTCAGCAGAAAGTTATCTTAGCTTCTTGGGGTCTCGATAGTCAAGTTGAATTTTACAAATCTTTCACCACTAATATATACTTTCTATCGCAAACCAAACCTTTCAAAAATATCAGGTACGAGTATATCAACAGCTGTTGAAACTCATAATACAAAATGTTGAGGTGGGAGCCGAATCCTTACATGCGACAAGACCTTGATAAGAACATTAAGATGGTGTGCCAACATGTGAGAGGGACAGATAGCTTTGAAAGTTTGTATCTGAATAAGATAACCTATTTTGTGACATACTACTCTTTTCTGCGCTTAATTTTCGGGGTAGTTAACGGAGCAGAGTAGACAAGGTATTTTCATAACCTTTTTTGAAAATAAGAGGATGTAGTTACACCTATCGCCAGATAAGATTTTTTTTCAAGGTTAGCCTACTGTCCCACCTCGAGTGAGCAATGTCCTTGAAAGAGCGCACATTTACAGGAGTGGTCTGCCGTAGCCTCCCCGTAGTATTTATATGAGGCTAGGCGGGATTCGAATCCACAACCTCTTGCATGCGAGTCAATTTTCTTAACCACTTGACCACGGCGGCTCTGATAAGAGAATTACAGTTTTTATAAAATAAAATAGAAGGGAGTGAGGATAAAACTGGAGACAATCAAATTCAGATTTCCACTTGACATTTGACGTAAAATGCTTCAATCTGCCTTTGTGGTATCTGCATTTATTTTTCAACATCTTCAGACTTATTCAATGGCGGTAATAATTAAAAAAATGTTACCAAATAAGACAAATTAAGGAATGGGATTTGAGATATTCACTTTAAAGTGTTTAGTTAAATATGATCTCGAAATTGCTTGCTCTAAACCAACGGATTTCAAATTTTTGGTAAATTCAGCAGAGAACTGGCTAGTGGTTAAGGAAAGTGATCTTCTAATCGAACTAAGAAAGCAGATACGAAATTCAACATGTAACCCTTCTGGTGCACAACATGTGAGATGGCTCAGAACGGTACACATTTTAATTCTACCCTTGCATACAAGTTATCAATATTTAGGAGCAGATGGGTGGTCGTAGGCAGGCTAATAAATGAAAATTGCTGGGTGGGATTGCTGAATTCATGGAGAAATTGGTGCTCAGAAATGAGCAAAGGAGCCTATGGCAAGAGATTATGTATCCTTTCCCTACCCCAAGTGATCTGCTTCATGTGCTTTATTATATAAGTAGACTTTAAAGCAGGGTAAAATTTACTACGCAGAGGAGAAAAAACACACCAGCAAACCAAATGCTACAAAATCGTCTATCAAAACTAGATTTTTTTTGGTTACTTTTGAAACTACCGAATGCAATACAGCGTTTCATCCAATGTTTGTTTAATCGTGTTTCATCCCAAAGTTCCTGCATTTCTGCTGCAAGTAAACGTAGAAAATGATATAATGACTGTCAAAATCCAAGAATTGCTCTCCAGTGTGATGCAACTGTCCCATGTATTGCAGTATTATGGCATCAGCCAGAACGTCTTCGGAATACGCGGCGGCGAAAAAGCATCGGTCTTTTTGGTTTTGGATCTCCTTCTAAAACAGAAAGTACAGAACTGAAGTAAACAGATTGTTGTCGATGCAAACTACGGAGTTTTTAACGGAGTAATGTTAAGATAAGGCACAGCAAACTCCATTTTATCTAGTGGAACCCATAACTATGATAAATATGCATGAAGCAAAATCTACGCATCCTATTGATTGAAGCAAGAGACTGGGCTCCAGTTTCTCTATCTTTATTAAACATCAGACCTCGTATCGGCCTTTAAAGCATCAACAACAGATACGAGTTACCACTCTCTTCATACTAGTATCAACAGATATCAACTTATGAGTTCCCACAGTCCTTGCATAGAGTTGATCTAAATTTTTTTCAAATAATTCAACTCAATAAATCTAGATACCCCAGAAAATGACAACCTTCTTGATAAAAAATACTGTTTTATAAGTTAAAATTTTAAATAGGAACACTGGGTTCAACGGAGGTTGGAAATAATGAAATCTTTGTTATCTACTTTTTGAGATTAAAGGAAAGACTTTAAAAAGATAATTATGATAGATATTAAAGATTATAAAAATGCAAATTATTACATAACCGAGTTCGAAGCATAAACCTAGAGTATCGGAGATAGATTGCTCTTGGCAAATTTATGGCTGATGACAGGGGTGGCCCCATGCATACAAAAGAGGATGAAACGAGAGCTTTTATTGACCACTTACTCTACGAGGTCGCAAGAAGTTACTACTGTCATCGACTAGGATCTTAATTGCAAGACTTAACTTGTTCAAACTATAAAATTGAAATCAAACATTTGAAGTGTGACTCCTCTCTTTAAATCACCTTCTTACATAAACATTTACTGACAGGAAATGAAATTACTGTCATCATCGTAGATATTGCAAATAACTTTTTCAAAATGAAATCTTGTTAGAAGTACTCGATAAATAGAAAACATGTTAGAGAGTAATTTTTAAAGTCTTTTATAATCTGCGGCCTACTGTAAACAGAGCATTCGCCTTCATTTTGGTCTGCATCACTGTTAAACTAGAGGTATTCCAATGTTTGCATTTCAATTTCTAACGATCCATATTGCAGACCAGGGGTCGTTGTTCCTTAAGTATCGCTGTTGTCACTAATGTTCATTTCTTCGAATTCTTACTAAGTGCCAATTTTCATTGTTGTCCTGTCAACTTATTGTTAATCACACAGTACTGGGCGTAGGAACGGCATTGTTCCCTATTGAATTTAACGCCGCAGTTTAGTTATACTATGACAGTGTGTCTAAAGTTGCTTCAATCCAAGCAGCAACTCTTCATCATGAAAAATATTCCAAAGCAACGTTTAACAGTGATCACAACAGAATGCAAAAATAGCAGCTTTCAGCGAAAAGATTCGAAAACATGATAATGACATTATGCAGTTATTATGGCAACAACACCTCGTAATTGTAGAAAACAGCCCCGAAAAGTGTATAACAGAAACACCACATCGTATACAAAAAGAGTACGACAACGCCATGGTAACAACACATGTTTTTTAATAGGCGTAGTACCATACAAGGCTAACAAAAGTCGCTAATTGTATGGACCAGAATAACGGTAGACAATATAGATATTTATGCATTAGAGCTAAAAGTATCCACAACTTCACGGGAAATAGCACCAGCAAGAATGTGCAACACCGAAAAAATGTACGATAAAACACAACATAGCACCACGCCTTTTAAATTGCATCACGCCTATAACACTGCACCATGCCTATCACATAGCACCAAACTTATAACAAGTCACTTCATTTACAACAATCTACCAAAGAAACACATATAATCAAAGCAGAAAACAGAATATATCGACAAGAGATTACTATAAACAGCTCCCAGAACCAATTTAAAACGTCTAGTCTCCAAGCAATGGCTTATCACTCTATCCACATATCTTCTCTCTCTGCATGCACGATGCAAGACTGATTGTTATTCTTTTAGATGATAAACAAATGAACTTCTAGATAAATGGATTATTACCTTCTTCGTCATCAAAATCATCATCATCGTCATCGTCATCCTCCTGCTTTACATCATCATTATTGCTATCCTCCGGCTCCTGTCTAACCTCCTCTGGCTCGATGTCATCCAGGTTCATTTCATTCAGCTTTCCGTCATCTTCAGCCTCGTACTCCCCTAAATAAGCAAATAATTCAAGATGCACGGCACGTGATTTTTGTCCGTAGCACATCTTATCCGTAATAAACAAATCACATTTCAAACTAGCACCCAACAAACCATATATTTTCTGAATAATTGATTGAACTTCAGGTATCAATTCTTTAAACTACTTCTAACAATGGCCTATAAGGAAGCAAAGATGTAGCAAGATGATTTTAGTTAACTAGTTCTTTGTTCTGTCTATTAAAATTGTATCAATAAAAAACATATATAGTGTAACCCATGTGGATACAAAGTGAAACTTGAAAGAGAGTGTTCAAAAGGTCAAGGGATCTCAGGTCGTCATATCATTAGCATAGCAAAATCATTAGTGCTAGCCACAACAACAGGGCAAGCCTCATTATTTCGTTCATTCTTTCTAGAGTCTTGCCTACTGATTCAACTTTTGTGTAGTTTTAATGTGGAAGGACACGTTTGTTGTTTACCTAACAAGTTTTATCAAACAAAAATTGATTTGTCCCTAATCCTCTTTGTAAAGAATCACAACAATTAGTTGAAGCTAGTTATCTTCATCTGTCTTTGATATCCATCATTATTTTTTTCAAATCCACATGATGATACTTCAGATGTATTTATGTACGTATAGTGGCATAGCAGTAGAGTATCAGACTCACAATCAGAGGGTCGTGAGTTCGAATCGATCCTGAGCTTGCATACCATGATCCCGTAGGTACTGTGCTCTGTCATCTGCTCTGTTGAAGTGGGAAACTATGTTTCGAGATATAGGACTGACAGGGGACTGCAAGCATAAAGAGCAAGAATGACAGAGATAAAGGGGGAAAAGTAACCCCCATTCCTAGTAGTGGCTTCGGCCTTGAGCAGGGTGAAATAGTATATCAAAAAACTTAAGTTTGGAAAGTTAAACATTTAAACCGCATACTTTGCTGTACGTTGGGCATCGTCAACTCAAAGTTCACACTTTTTGACCCCACATTTATTGCTAAGCTTTAACCTGTGAGTTGCACCAAACGTAAGGATCACAGAGTAGCATACAGAGAAGCATTTGCCTGTTTCTGGATTCAAATAGTGCAATTGAGCGACCACAGACATAGTTAGAGGATTTGATAGCTAGCTTTCCAAACATACCAAGGCTTGTCCGTTTAAGAGATACAATTTGATGCGATCTTACAGTTTATCAACGAATTAGCATTAGTGTAACCAATTCAAAACTTTGTCATGAGTAAGATTTGTATCACTTTACAGTTTATCAAAAATTTTTGAAGAGTGACAAGGTAGTAAATTTGTTGCAAAACGCATCTCATATTTCATCATCAGAAACTCTAGTGTAGTGCGTGAAGTGTTGGCAGCGTAATCATAATAAAATCATTGAGAGAAAACTGAGAAATTGTCTGATAAAGATGGCGTCTTAGTTGTTGTTTAAGGGCGCTGAAACTTTGACAAAAACCAGCATGTAAATACCTAGAGGTCCAAAATGAACTACTCTTCTATATATACATTGTCTTTCCTATGTATTTGGTGCCCAAACTTACATTTCTGCACTTTCTTTCATATTTACCGGTATTAGCGGAGGTAATCAATATATCCTATATCCTTAGCTAAAATATAGTCAAAGTTCTCCTTTCTTGTGTGAATACTCAACATATACTCGCATAGCAATAACGAAATGCTAAGCTTATACTACTACACTATAAATTTTTGAACCCCCATTTTCCCGCGCTGCTTTAAGATTGATGTTTTCATTTGCTTGATGGTTTCCATTTTTGCACCTCGTTCGGTCCCCATATATTTTATGGTCAATGTTTTCTCTACGATCTATTGAAGCGTGTGCCTCGTATCAAGTACGAGTACCGCTTATGTAATACAGTATTATTGTATTAAAAGGGGGTTAGAACAAAATTTAGAAATGAAGCTCAGAACCCGCTGAGAATGAAATCTGTTTCATCCTGGGTAGAAAAAACCTATTAATGTGGAGGTACTGATGATGGTAAAAGAGGAAATGAGTACATATGAGAAGAATGCAGGAGCATATGCTTAAAATAAATGATGGCGATGGACAATGACCCTTTAAAATCAATGACAAAAACGTAGAAAGCTAAAGAAAACGAGAAGAATGAGGTAGAACAATTTAAAACGTATAGAGATAAAAGGTATTGATAGATTTTAAGTATGAAGATAAGAAATGATAGAAGAGAAAAAGATAAAAAATTTGAAGGCTTTGACAAAATAACTTTAATTTCTTCTTATATTTTTGCGAACGGCACCTTCAGTAACATTTAAAATCCATATTAAAAGGATATGATTAGATACCATGTGCAAAACGACAACCGGAGAACATTTTTTGTCCTTGTGCAAACTTATCTTGTTAAGACCATGAAAATTAAGCCTTGCATGATCACAATGAAGTAGGAAGACACTAAGCAGAGACAGTAAGATCGTCGACTTCATAACCGAACAGCAACTTTTCTGATCAAAATTAATGCGTGATATGTCCTTCAAGGGGGCGTACTTTGCTATTTAACCTGAACTTTTTGCATATATCAGGGACGGGGGAACAGGGAGCAGCAGGGACCATGCCCCCCCCCAAAGATATGCCAAATCTCTTCTATTTTTTTTGACCACCTTTTAGCTTTATATAAATTGAAACTGATTGCGACATTGTGTCACATTCATAGCAAAATATGCATATTGAGAAACACAACAGATTTTGCCTCTGTATACTGAGGAACGTGAAAAAGTAAATTTGAACTCCCAATCTGCTTTACCTTCCCCCTCTTCTGTATATTTAGTGCATAATAGATAACAATTACCGTACTCTATGTGATTTGGTGAAAGAATCATCGTAGGACTTTTTGCATACTTTTTGTGCATAATACACTACATTCAGCATAATTTATGTCTCTCCGTGAAAAAAAACTCAACATTGTAAGACTTTGGAAATGAAGCCTTGTATATGAGCTTTATGCGCATTTATACTTGGATTTTCATTTTCAATTGTTGAAAAGGTAAAATTATGCTGAAAACAGAACAATCCTTCTATGAAGTACCCAATTATTAATTCTATAGGTGAGAATGCAAACTACCACCCACTCATTCATACAAAAGGCCGAGTGAGAGTCTTATAATTCTATAGTGAAAAGAGCATCAAAAGAAAATTGCGAAGCGAGTTCCATTCTCAAGACGTAGCACAGGAAGAAGTGCAATCAGAAAATTTTAACTTTGCTAATGATCTAGTTTGGGTAGCTCTCATCGTGCGGAAATTATAACAAGTATGCGTCTCTTATTTCTTTGACGAAAAGAGGATCAGAAGAAAATGTCGAAGTGATACCCTTGCTCGATATGTAGTACAGGAAGGAGTGAAAATAGAAGATTTTGAATCTGCTAATTAGCTGCTTGGGGCTACTGTCATCATGCACATATCACAACAACTATGCATGATCTGCTCTATTAAAAGAACTAAACTTTGTAAACCTATTTGACTTAATTGGGTGGCAATATGAGTTATCTAGCAGAAATGTTGGGTTTGTTCGAATTACGTTAGTTGGTATCAACTCGAATTTAATGAAGCAGTTTACCAACATGGCCTAAATTTGCTGTACCCAGTCAGAATTTTATGATATTGGCGTTTGCAATATGCAAGAGCTATTTTATCCCTTGCATTTCTTATCACCTTGGTTTTTCTGAGTGTCCAATAACTTTGTCGTTGTGCTCACTTATCCACCCCTCTGCCCCCCCTCCTCTCTTTCTTCTTCTATCATAACCCTCGAGATGCAGCTGTTCCTACTCATTCTATAGTAAAACCTTCCTGCACTATGTAATGATTCCTACTAAATTGGAACCATTCTTCGAATCGGATAGTGGAAAATATTAATTTTCGTTGTTTCTAACACGAATGATCATAACAAATATCCCATGAAAGTACGTGATTTTTATTCCTAGTACTACTTGTTACTTCAAGTAAGTAAATGAAGCAGGCGACGTTAAAAGGTATAGCAAAGATGTATATCAAGTACAGCATCTAGATCGATGAGAAATGGGGGCGTGGCCAAGTGTGAATTCGACAGAGAAGAGGTGCCATGCTCTCTGTGTATCTCACTCCAGAACTACACAAGCGAATCATTTTACTTAAGAATGATTTACGGCTGTTTTACTGGCGAGAAAATTCATGCAAGCAAACATTTTTGCGTTGGAAAAGAGTTAGATGTTTTCTTTTTAAAAAAGGCTGACCGTACACCATGTACTCAACGCACTGCATCCAATCCAAGTATGACTTCCTCTTACGCTAATCGTTGTTTACATAAGTAGCGAGTAATTTTGTAGCAACTTCAGAGTAAGTGGCGGCTTGCCAATATCAAGAAAATCAAGCGGAGTCTCCGTATTCAGCAGTACTTACTTTTTGTGACCTGAAAACACAACTGAAGATGACTGTAATGCAGGGAAAATATTTTACTTCGTAATGTGGTCTCCATTAATAACATCGGAAACAACACAAGTGCAGTTTCTTGGTCATCAGTTTGTTGTATCTAACATCTTGCAACTACCAAAATGACGAAAGATATCATTATACACGGTGTAGACTGCATGCAATTCTCGGAAAGTTAAGTCATTGCAAATAACGATGGGTGTGAGTGTACTCTTTGCTTTTCTAACTTACAACACGGCCAACTCAATCAGTTGCCGCCTATTTCTGTCATATGGATTCTCTTGACGTTTTCTTTACTTCAGATATTTTTTGGTCAAAATACAAAATCCTTACAGTTTATAACTCTTTCTTCCTACAGAAATCCAAGAAATTAATTATTTAGTAACTATAGATATTGGAGAAGAATAATTCTGTGAAACATACCTGCTCCGCTATCATGAGCATGATGAAGGAGGAAGACACCAAGCAGAAACAGTAAGATCGTCGACTTCATGATTGAACTGCAACTTTTCTGACCAAGGTTAGAGGGTGATATGTCTTGAAGGGGGCGTAGCTTGCTATTTAAGCTGAACTTTTTGCATATATTTAGTGCATAATACACGACATTCAGCATAATTTATGTCTCTCCGTGAAAAAACCAACATTGTAAGACTTTGGAAATGAAGCCTTGGGTATGAGGTTTATTGTTCATTAATAGTTTTATTCTCATTTTCATTTGTTGAAATGGTAAAATTATGCTGAAAACAGAGACATCTTTCTTTGAGGTACCTAATGACTAATGACTTATTGTATAAATGAGAATGCAAACTACCAGCCCACTCATTGATACAAAATACTGAGTGAGAGTCTTTTATTTTTATGATAAAAAGTGCGAAGTGAAATCCATTCTCAACATGTAGCACAGGAAGAATTGCAATGAGAGAGTTTTCAGTCTGCTGATGAGCTAGTTTGGGTAACTCTCATCGCTCACAAATTATGACAAGTATGCGTCTTTTATTCCTATTATGAAAAGAGCATGAAAAGAAAATTGTAAAGTGAATCCCATCCCCAACACGTAGTCACAGGAAAAAGTGCAAGGAGAGTGTTTTCAGTTTGCTAATGATCTAGTCCCATTCTCAACACGTAGTACGGGAAGAAGTGCAATCAGAAAGTTTTGAGTTTGCTTATGAGCGCGTTAGGCTTCCTCTCATCTTGCACATTTTCTATGAAGTATGCATGATCCGATCTTTTAGAAGTGATAAAGATAATTGACAAATTTGACTTGATTAGGTGGAATTACAAATTGATTAGCAGAGCTTGTTCGTTTCTTTCTTGTGACATTTTTAAAAGCTGCTTATTTTAATAAATAAATCAACGAGTTGGAATGATATTGCTAGGCCTATCAGAGCAGATGATTAGTATTTGTTATAACAGCTCGATCTGAATGAGAGACGTGATCTACATGGTCTAAATTTGTAACCATGCATTGTCTAGCTGTGCACTGTCATTAGTTAGTGCCATTGGCGACTATTCTATGTTAAACTGTTTGCTCCATGTCCTACTTAAGGTAGCTTAAGTAGGTACCTTAAGTAGGCCATGTTTGCTCTAGTTTTTAGGAACAACATTTTTTTCTTCTATCTCTGATACTTTCTGATTAGTGGTCTCTTTATATGAATGGTAGCCTGAAGTAAACATCCCAATTTTCCGTGATTTATTCTACAAGTGTTATTATACTTTGGGCTAAGGCGAGTCTAATGGGTGTATTTGCTGCCATTATATCCATTAAAATGAACCCAAACTGTCACTATTTTTGTCCCGAGAAGACCTCTTATTTTATATTTATACGATAGACCTCTGAAGTGTGAAATTGGAAAGTTATGAGTTCAGTTGATCTCTCAACTATTACTATTTTCATATTACAGGTGCATTTACCGAGGTAACTTTACTTGCCCCACCTCACGAAAAGTTTAAAAGCTCCATTCATGTTATATACATATCTTTGGTTAATACCTCAAGCTAGTTATGTCTAGGGAGTGATAAATGCATTTTTTTTATGCAATAATGAATTTTAGAGGGTGCTAAGTCATTTCATTAAATATTTGGTACGTTATAACGTACTGAAACACTGGTTAAATTCCTTTAGACATTGGAATTGCTAAAATGCTGTAAAACGTTAAGAATCAAAGACAATTTTATCAGTAACCTACTTAAGCAAGTAAACTATCATGCTGGCTGCTTGCACTCACTGCCAATGAGACTTTTTAAAAACTACCACATCAGCAATGGAAATTCAAGCTGTAGACCTGATGCTTCAATGGGAGCTATGAACTTAATCCATTAGAGATATTTCAAGACGTTTTTAAGGCGAACTTGTATTTTAGGAAGCATCCTGCCGTTAACGTATAGTAAACTGTGGGTACATTCATTATAAGGCCGTCCCTACCTACCATTGTGACAGATTGAAGGTCATTGCTTTATTAATTCAAGGTTTTAACAATAAATTCCCATCCATAGGAGTGTTTAAAAGCGAGATGATTTCCAGTGTGATTAAAACTGTTATTATTCTGCTTTTGTTACTGGTGCCTCTATTTAACAAACTCTTTTATCATTGATTAATCATATTTATTTGCAATCCATTCATGGTTAGATGGAGTTTCCAAGATTTCCTGGGCTGCATGTTACAGCTGCGAATTGTGCTCCCACAGAATTTGTTCTACTCGTCACAAACTGGCTTATAACCTTCACACAGAACTTGAATGCATTTTTGTCACTAGCACAGATAAGAGACGAGAAACTAACTTTAGTTGTACTTCAGATTCTCTTCCTTTTGCAAGACATTTCAGTTTGTATTTAGCTTCGCAGTACATCTTCTTCCCAGTATACATTAAGGTAGTCTTCAGTAAATCAACATTACTGATAAGGCCATGCTTGCAAAAGCCTTGTTACGCAAATGTGTATACTTGACGAAGTGTGCGTGAAGAAAAATTTTTGAACGTTTTGGCTTAACTTTTATAATTAAAGGCGAGTAAAGTTGTAAGTTTTAAGTAAAGTTTTACGTTTAAATAGCTTATACACAACACTTGGAAGTCATCTGTGCAAGTTAATAAGACATTTCGGCTGAGGGCATTCTTTGCTCTCTTACTATAAACAGTCCCTAGAGTTTAGTGGCGTTTTTAGGGGAAGGCAGACCGTGCCATGACTAGAGATCCCGCACTTGCATCGGGCCCCTCCCTTCAGTGCTAATAAAATAGCATGTGTCTACCTCCCCTTTTTAATCTTATAGAAGGAAGTAAAAAGCTGGAAACTGTACCCACTGGGGGGGATACAGTGTCTCAAGAAATGTCTCCAGTACGATAATTCCTAAACTGCCTTGCATTATATGACGTCATAGGACACCGAACACTAGAACCGTCATTGCACCTGACCCTGTTTTAATCTCTTTGCTCTCCTTTCTTTGCCAGTAAAACTCTATTAAACTTGAAAAACTGAGGGCACAACTCCCTTGATAAATTTTTTGACCCCTATTGGAAAAGTTTTCGTGTCTTAACCCTATAAAGACTTCCATCTATTGGGTCTGCGGCTATATATCTTTCCTAATACGACATGAACGACTTGGCCAATCTTTTTTAAGCCTTCTGACTTTTCCTCAAATTTATACATATATGTTTTAAAAGGAATGTTTTGAAAATATTTCATGAATATCCTCACTGAAGAGTCAATCATAAACATGACAAAATATTTATGGAAAAAAAAATTAAAAGTAAACCTGCTTTATCGGTACAAATGAAATAAATTGCTCTATGAACTCAGTTTTAAATTTATTAGCTCTTGAACGTAGGAAATAGTTGGGTTTATGTTGGGATCGTCAGCTGAATAGCGCTTGGGTTCTTGTAAACTTACAAATAGGCTACGACGTCATCGTTTGCAATTCCAAGAGCAACTTAGTTTTTCTTTAGTTGATAGATTATTTAACTATGTGACTTGTCAAGTTCTGTGTCTAAGTGGCAAACATTTACGGCTTTCTTAGTATAAATATAACAACGAAACCTATCAGACCTCATTTTAGTCCTGGGTGCCTTAAATAACCCCGTCCGCACAGAGCTGAAAGATAGGGAAACCTGGTGTATATGAGTGTTGCTACCTATAATGGAACCTATAATGCTAAAGATGCAATAGAAAACGGGACTGTTTTTAATGGTTAAAAAATAGGAATAATTATTTAAAGGACAAAATCAGTAGTTTTTTGGAGATCTCTTTCATTTTCCTGTTCTTTGTATCCACTTTAATAGATGTAGCAATCAGAGACGGGGGTTCATAGTCAAAAAGGGTTGAAAAGACCTCAAACTGGTTAGGGTAAAGTGATGCAATCCGTTCGGATGTGCTGAATATTTTGGAAAGATCGAGGATTATTTGTTCTGCTAAACTTGAGATTTTCCAGTAAATCTTTGAGAATAATTTGCGATATTCACAATTGATGTTTATTTTGGTAGGTGAAAACTTACGTGACTTGAAGATTTGACGGAAAAATAAGAAACATAGCTCTATGAATCCTCTGTTGATATTGCATAACTTTAGTGTGATTAGAGAGGTTTTTCAATTCTCTTACCAGATACAAACCGACAGTTAACATTAAGCTAGAATTCAACTTTGAGATTATAGTAAATTAGGAAAAACTTAGCGAGATAATCTTTTCTTAACAGACCAATTTACTAAAGTCCCTTTTTCAAAATTCTGTTCAGATAAACGAATTACTGAAAGCTGATGCTTGGATAAAAGGAGATGATGGTGCTGTGATATTTCTTGTTCGCTGGTACCAAAACCAAGGCTATACATCGGATCGTTTGCACGAGAATATGTCCCTCTCACGGAGATTCATTGGATGGGATTCAGTCAATAGATACTACCAATTCTAACGGGGAATTGTTGTAGATGATATGTGTAGTTTATCTGCTCAAAGAGATCTTTAATGCTAACGAAACTCTTCCATTATAACACAATGCAAAGCGGTTAACTAGCAGCTGAATTAGGGTTGTTGATATGACCCGACAATAGACGAGGCATGTAACCACTAGATGGCATTTTTTACCTCTTCTGGGTATAAAGAACCTAAATTCAGTATTTTGCTAAAGCCTCGATGGTGCTATGCTATGTGTACGCTGCGGGCTTAAGGTCTGCACCCTAAAATATTAAGTTCAATTTCGAAATTTCTAGTCCACGCCACAAGCTCATCAGCCGGTGACTCCATCTGCTAACCACTCTTCTACAACTCTTACTCAGCAGCTCCTACCATCACACCTGTCTGGTATAATCAAACGGACCTGGTTTCTGTGGCTCAGTTGAAAATACTGCTATGTATCATATCCATTGATCTCTATGAAAGGCTTGGTCGAGCTTCCCGTTGTCTCCAAAAGCGAAAAGTGTGGTCCACAGTGTTACGTAATATCGTCCATAAGCTTGTCAGATGGGTACTAACATGGCGTTCAACGGTCGACCTCGCTTTGAGACGGAAAATGCTAGATCTCGTCATTCTGGAATGAAGTGATCTCAGGCACTAACCTTCCTTCTTAAACTTTAACATCAAAACAATCAATTAGGAATTCAATTTAACAATTGGAAAGCCTATTACTCAAACCTTTGCTTACTACAGGGAGATATTATGTTAAAGAAGTGATTTGAAACGCGTTAACAAGTGACGTATTTGAGACTAGAAGTCTGAACTATAAAGCTATGATTTCAAGTGGGTCCGCATAACTTTACTGTTGATGCCAAAGGTGAAGAGCTAAGCTTCATGACATTGCCAGAATTTTGATTTGTCTTTTCAAAGCTAAAATTTTTGGACATGCGCCGACCAGATGCGGTATACACTTTTGTTATCAAATTATGAAGATTCTTGCGTCGAAGGCCATATATTTCGTTTAAACATCTAACCATTGGAAATACGGTCTACACTAGGAAGTTATTGATTATTTTCTACACTTGGCTTATATTACTTTCACAAAGTATATAGACCGAAATAAGTGCTCTTTTCAAAGTATGCTAAGGACACCCGTGTTGGCTGCTTGCAACTCTAGAAGCAGCGTTTGATGCCAGGTCAAATCATAGATCATCACAGATACGTATACTTCCCTAGCTTTAATGCTATAAAGAGCTGATTGCGATACCGAATGATGACATTTATTTGTTCACAGTAATATCAAAAATCAAAAATGTCTACAATGATGGTTTAAAAACCTCAATCATAATGAAATCCTGCGTCCGTGGACGGCTTAAGGTAACTCAAAAGTCTGATCTCAAGTCTGTTTGACACTTAAATATCCTTTCTTTTCTTGGAGGAAATAAGTCAGACCCCATCTTTGGCTAAGGAAAAGTTTAGATCCTTTACCAGACATTTTGGTGTCTAATCCGCCTTTTCCAAGCTGTTTTTTCTCCTGTGATTCACAAACCAGCAGACTCAACCACACCCAAAACATCAAGAGAATATTATTTAAAATGGTTGGAAAGAAATGTTGGAGAGATAGAAACGCTGTTGTAAACGGGGCTTAAACCCGGGAATTAGACATTCGCAGCGTATACCAACAGTCCTACAATCTTCCACCAACCTCCAATAGAAAGGTAGAGCTGCGTATTTATGTCAAGCGATGGAGGACTGGGATCTAATTTGGTGACAAGAAAGATAGTGGATGTTACCATCGTGATTCATCATAGCTCAGTCTGCAGATCGAATTCCAAGAATGCTTAGGCACCGCGTTAGAATCCTTGTCCATCTCTTACAACTTTTCAAGAAACGTGATATATGGAAGTCCACACAATGGTTAATCAAGACTGTGTTAGATGCTCTGTTGTGCAGAACCTAACGTTGAATGTATTGGAAGTATTGAAATTGTTTTCCTAAGACTTTTTAACTCAACATGCAAGGAAGATACCTCGAACAGTGTCTGACCGGATTACTTTAACTCAAGGGCGGACCATTCCCAAGAAGTGTCGCACACTCCCGTCGGATATTTCATTGTTTCAACAAAAATTCGCAGAGAAATCCTATCGTTTCGAGAAAAGATGATTTGAAATGATAAGTTTCAATAGATAATAGAGAAAAAGATCATATTATCAACGAGGGTCACCGGCTCAGTTGGTACAGCGGACGCACAGGTACGTGTGGGTCACGGGTTCGAATCCCGTTGGTGAAATGCTTTTCTGTTTTTCTAGTATCTATATTAGGTCCTGCTATCTAAGTGGTAATGTGGAATGTTTATTGTGGTAAGTAATTTAACCCGAAATTTGAAGAGATGAACCAGTAACCTACGCAGATTTTTACTACTCCGAGGAAACACCATCCTTCCAAAAGACTGCACATTATTGTTAATTATCACCCGTCTGAGACAAAGTATGTATCACTATTCATCAACGCTGCTAGAAGACACGTTCCATTTACGGATTATGCACAAAACCGTAGTCTATGACCTCAGGGAAATTCATTCTTGCTCAACATCTGCCATTGACTTAAGTCTCCATTCCGCACCCTACCCGAAGTGGCTTTGAACCGGAAATGGAGGCATTGGGAGGGAAACCAAATGTTTATCAAGTGCCGCTGACCGTGGGCGTCGACGGCGCTCTCCAGGTGGAAATGTAAAGTCGAAGTGTATCATTCGCAGGAACTTCGATGGCTGAAATACGAAGGAGTCAACAAAATTCCTCAGTTTATTTGCGTTTGCTGGAGCTTGTTAGCTTCTTCTATTGTTGAATTTATTCTTTGTCGATGTGGTATCTATTACAGTGAGAGTTTTACTATGCACAAGCACTAGAAGATGGGGTTGAAGCCGCTCGAATTTTCGGAATGCCTTCTGGATAGCCCGTACTTCAGGGACAACATCTATGAACATGAACGAGAATTGGAGAAGACAAATGACGCGATCAAATTGCTGATCAAGGAGTGCAAGTCGCTAGTAAAGGCCATGACAGGTAATTGATGCCTTTATACGCTCAGGATGTGATGTTGTTAAGTAGAAATTAGTTCAGTCGCTCCAGAAGGCAGGATCAGATTGTGCATCTCAGTGGCTGCTTCCTTGCAGTTGCATCATAGCTAAAGCAACTAGATTGCAAGCCCAGCATGACGTGATTCAATTTATTAGCTCGTTATACCGGCACATGGGGTTGTTAAACATCATTAACTGTAACCGTTTTTTGCCGAGGAATGATTCTGTGGTAACGAAGGTCAATCTTTTCTACATAACCTATGTTGTTTTTTCGACGGATTGTGATTGTAAAGGCAGATCGGTCAGAGCACTTCAGCGACAGCCATCTGATGACTTATCAGATGTGTATTAATTGCCTGGCACACAGTGACTGCCTGTTTTTGCCCGGTATCGAGTTAGTGTGTGGCCGGCTGTTCTTTGCAATCCTTGTCTGTCGGTATTTTTGTTGTTGTAATGGCCTGCTATTGCGAGCGGCGAACAATTGCTCGAGGCTTGAAAAAGCCGATCTTAATTCAAGTTAGTTTACACGGGGAAATCACTCTGTTCTTTTAACTCTAGTAACATATTTGCATATCATCCATGTGATTAATGAACTTTGATATGATCGTGGAGGATGTAGTTAGTTCCCATGGTATTAACAGATTTACTAAGGCATTGTTTGGCAATAGTCACAATATCGATAAACACAAACATTAGGTCATTTCCGTACAATTCTCATCATATTCCATGGGGAAATATAAGTTATAATGTAGTATAAACTCGAGTCAACAGATATTGTAGCCACGCGGACTGGCGTTCGTTATTATTTCCAAGTTAACATGGTAATTCACAGAAAGTTACGAAGAACATCCCAAGATGTGTACTTGCGAGAGGCTCTCCCTTGGTTTAATCTCCACCAGCACCACTATGCATTCACGTTTATTGAGAGAAGGTGTGTTCGGTAATTGCTAGTGTTTCTGCTTGAGTACTACTCTATCAGATGATAACTAAAAGTGATGCTCTCACTGCCCCACTTGATGTGATCCTGTGACCATAGTAATTCAGGTAGTAAGTATATACAATAAACAGTGATAACAATATACATGTATATCATTAAGAGTTTTTATGGAGGGAAAGTATCCACTGTATACATTCATGGTTACAGGAAGCAACTAACAAATGTGGTAAATATTTGATTAGTTGGTTAGTGGTACAGACCTTGAAAATTGTGTTCACTTACTAATTCATTTTACTAAATGTTTACACAAACGAACTTATCCTTCTTGGAAAATGGGTACCTGGAAGACATTGATATCATAATGTATATGTATCCAAATATGGAGCAATGAATGCCCAGTGCATTACAACTACTGTGGATTGGAATTTTCCTAGTAAGAATATAGAAAAGAGGAAAGATATAGCCATGATTAAACTTTTCCTGCCTTGTGTTGTGTAGTGTGTCCATAAATTGTTGCCTACACAAAGAAAATTCTTTCTATCACACATTTTATTGGTGTTCAAATTCACATTCAATAATGGCACCCAGTATATAGGATGTATGCCACAGAGACTACGGGCCAGAATAAGTAAACATAGTAAGGCTTTGAAATTTCTACCTATTTGTGTTTGCAAAACTAGGTCCATATATCCAAAAAGTGTCTCATTCTACCAACATATGATTAAAAAGCAGATAATTTAAATAAAATAAAAGCAGAGGTGTGTTCCCATTGAATCTTACCACTCTAGTAGCTACCCTTATCAAAGCAAAGAAGCCTGTACTTTATTTTAGCAAAATGAACTTGTTTATAATGTATTTTAAATATGTCAGTAAATTTACAGTTGATGGTTCATGGGATGATTGATTGGAATATGGTGGCCAATAATGAAGACCCTCTTTGGTCTAGTGGATAAGATCCTTGTCTTCAGGTCAAGAGGGTCAGAGTTTAAATCCCTAAAGGGTCATTAGCGATGTCAGGAAGGGTATCCTGTCTTAAAGTGCTCTATCCCTCAGTAGCAAGTTCCATGTACATGAACACTGCCATAGTCCCAGTAAAGGGGAGTTCATGGCATTAAAACCAATAAAAATGCATACCTGTACAAGCCATGGATGTATGCCAACTGGATAGTGAGTGAGTGTGTTCTTGTCCCAAGGATAGGCCAGTCGTGACATGGGCATGTATGCATAGATGCTGTTTCAGCTAATGCATCTCTAATTCACCAGGTTAAGTTGGGTTTTTGGTATTCACAGTCAGGGAATCACCAGAATCTATTTGGTGAAGCTGCGGTGAGAATATGCCATTTCTGGTTCAAGTGGTAAATGATGAAAGGTATTGAGTTTATAAAGATCCATTAGACATTTATGATGATTATAAACTTGCTTTAATAAACAAGCAATTCTTGTCATCGTACATTTAGTGAAAGACAACTTTCAATGCCATCTAATAGAGGCCAGTTGGCTGTTGACTCTTATATACAGACATGTGCTTTTCTTTAGTTTTTTTGTGCCATATTAGGATTGTAGCTAGATATTTGAGATGCCCATCTCTTCATAAGTATAGCACCTGAAGGTATATCAAGGCTTAGATTTGCCAAAAGAAAATAAAGATTATTGCCAAGCGTATTCCAGCCTCACAACAAAGTGAAATGAAAAAGAGACACATCTGCAAATCAAGCAATTAGTCTAAGCATAAAGCTTACGAGATGGAGAGCTGAGAATAACTTCTTCTGGTTAACACCTACATCCTTTCGGACCATTTAACTGCCTTAGTTTTGAGATGGTTATTCAATACAATGATTTCCATAACTTGTTCAAGCTTACAAATTAAACATGTTGCTAAGCATGTTTTGAGCCGCAAACTTGACTATTGTAAAGCATGTTGAGGCTAATCCAATTTTTTGGTATGCTTGTAAGAAAGGGTATGCTTGAAACTGTCTCAAACTACAGAGAGCTGTTGCATCAGTTGGGTTGCCAAAGTCCTTGTACAATATGCTACTGATATGATGTGATTTAAGAATGGTGAGAGACAGAAGTAACTATTTTATCAGTTACACACCTTTCTACATGTGTTGTATACTATTGACTGCACATATATTTGGATTATACCTCCTGCCGAATACATAGCTGCATACATAATTTGCAAAGGACAGTCATCAATAGACTTACAGGCTATTACTGATTTTCATGGGCAACTTTGTAGTGTTTATGCAAATTTGCCTGGGTCATGTCATGACAGTTATATATATGATAGATTTGAAGAAGGGAAGTTTGATAGAGCGTACTGTGGAGACACAGGATACCTAGCAAGTATTTGTTGATAGCTGCTTATGTCAACCCAGTAAAAAGAGCTCAAAACACTTACACCCACTCCTCTTCATGAATGGTTGTAGAGCGTAGTTTCAGGATCCTCAAATGCAAAGTTTCTTTTCTGTGACCAGAGAATGCTTGCCTTATCATTTTATAGACTGTAATACTACACAAAATAGCACTGGAACATGGCATACCTTTAACAGACAACATAGATGAGAAAGAGTGGGAGCAGATGCCAAACTCTAGCAGTCCAGTGTTTACATACTGTTAAAAGTATGTAAGCGTGATTCTAGTATTTCAATGTGCCTCAATATTGTTCTATAATAGTGTATATGGACATCATTCACTACTGAGATACAGTGGAAAAACATCAAAGTTTTAGAGATTGGCATATCTAGCTTCACATCTCAGGAACTAAATTGTTTAGTTTCTAAAGAAGTAAATCTTTTTCCATTTCAAGCTTTCTGTTTTTGTGGTTCAAGTGTAGTTTTCTGCAGTTCCAGAACTAGCTTTTTGGGTATCCCCCTTTTTGGAGCCATTTTTTATCCCCTGCAACCGTTTTGTTTCAAATCAGATTTGAGATATTCCTTCACAGTTCTTGTGATTGTATTGTTTCAAGCTCTAGTTGATTCTATTCATCATTTCCCTTCATAATGTTTTTCATTCTTTTGTAACAGTTCATGACAGAGGAGTATCATATGTGTATTTAATAATAATAATAATACCTATCTATTTATATAGTGCTAATGACATTAAGCTCATTAGCGCTTTACAATGAAAACTT
>JAAAKL020002790.1:0-24917 GCA_010016065.2 Carybdea cf. marsupialis auct. non (Linnaeus, 1758) | reverse complement strand
GGAAATAATGGCAGTCCTGATAAATGAATGTTGTAGTTTTTATTAGAACATCTAAATGTAAGCGCTTGGGTCTTACAAACCTATTTTGGTGCACATCACAGTTTGAAGGCAGATTTGGAGAGATTGAGAAATTGACATTTCAGAGTGGGGGCATGCTACCAACCTCCCAGTGGCCACGCCACTGCCTCTATGCGTATCAGGAGTTACGGTGAGATATTGCGAGATAGCTTGCTTAAACCCTTCAAGGGTCTACGCAAAAATGGAAGGACATTAGGGTGATGCACTCCCTCTACTCTTTTGTTAATTTTATATAGATCAATCATGCTGCCCAGAGTGAAATTTTCAGATGTCAAACCTAACCCCTCTTTATAAAAAAACACAGCGTTTGACCCTGTGCTCACTACTTTGCATTTGAAAGCTTATTTATAGGGAGCGAGGTAAACAAACACACGGATGGAGAGAAACTTCGTACTTAATACCCATATACGTTTTGTCCAAAATCGTATGGTCCTATATATCATTGCCCAAGTACTTTTTTGCGTACACGTTTTATCTGTTGTTAAATAGTTTTTCCAAGTTACCTGCAGCATAAAAACTGCGCCCGTTCGACACAACAACAAATACCTTATTACGGAGTTCTGAAGATTTACTTGTGACCAGTTTCCAAACTTATTTCTTCTCCCACTAATTTTAAGGATAGGTTTTTAAAATTCTTTGCTAGGAATATTTTCCAACTCTTCCTGAGTAGCGTTCTAGAACACGAAACCAAGAGGACATCGAGGGCAATGCTCGCCCGACCAATAGATTTCCCCCCTTTACCCGCCCAATAATCATAGGAAAAAAGTCTGCTTTGATGAAGTCCTAGAAAAAGTACAAAATTTAAAGTAAGAAAAGGCTAAGAAGCGAAATTGGCACGTTTTAACTAATTCGGAATGAGCTTGTAAAGAATATGATAAGTATGTGCAAACGAGATATTTAGTTTTGGATCCTTGAAATTACACATATTTTTTCTTATCTTAAAGCTAGGTAGTAAATAACTGTAATACTGAATTATCAACATAAAAGAGTGGAATATTTTCATACAATGCTATGATACACTTCGTGAATAGCTTTGATCAATCAGGATAGTTTCCTCATAACTCTGTATAATTTTTCGAGGAATTAGGAAAGATGATAGCTAGGACAGGTCTCATACCTAGGTTAGCTGTGATGTGGGTGCAGTATAATATATCCGTAGGCGACTACATTTGGTGCATGCAGATTTCATCTTAAATTTCGGTATCCTGACATTAAGTTCGATATCTAGATTAGTGGGTATATATCTATTATCGTGTCGAGTATCAGACACTTTCTGCTTTTTCTCTGATATAATTAAACCATTTTGAGAATCTGCTGCTTCAGTATTTTCTATTGAGATTTAATTTTTAGTGTTTCTATAAAGTTTGATAGATTTTCTTCTGCTGAGTACACTTGAGCCTCGAATAGACGTGCCGTGACGGCAATTAATTTTTTGAAAAATTTTCCTGCCAAAACTCTGTTATTCCAGCCACCACGTTTATCAAAGTAGACAGGTTATGGCTCGACACCACGCTTATTCATACCCCTCGTTTAACAGTCTCACGGTGGATTCTACAGCGGCTTTCAAACTCTGCTCACTACAAATGCACTGGATGAATCTGAGGATCATCTGGTTTCTGACTGAATTTTCCGAATAATTGGGGTGGACACTCGTCCATATGCTCCACCGCCGTTATCCAAGGCGCTGTTTCATTTCAAAACATTGTGGATGATCCAGAGATAAATCAGGACACAAAATTCCTTGACGATTTGTCCATTGTCATTGGCGAGGCAGGCACAAGCAAAGCGTTTACACCACACATGCAAAAACTTCGTGTGCTTTTATCTGACTCACGGAGACGTATTCGGAAGCGAATAGAGAGCAAGCAAGAATGAACGTTGTTGATCATTTTTGGCTTAAATAGAATAGTACCTTTTATCATTACCGTATTATTAAATTGGCTGTATTTGTTAAATATGTGAAGTGAACACTACTTTTTCCTTCTACTTTTTTGTGTTTTCTGGCCACTACGCCTATTCCAGCCACCACGCTTATCAGTAGTTCCCGCGGCAATCCAGGCACCACGTCTATTAACACTTCGCTTAATTTCCAACCACCACGTTTATTCCCTGCACCACGTTTATTCCCTGCACCACGCTTATTCGCTGCACCACGTCTATTGGGGACTCAAGAGTAGTTGTTACAGAACACAAGTAGCTTGCAATATGATGCGTTGATAATTGGCGAGTTATCTACTGCAAATAATGATAGATGATCAATAGTACATTTTCTAAATACACCATTTGGGATCTATGCACGTTTTGTTTTCAAAAGTCATTCTCATTGACCTTATGTCCAGCCATTATATTGACAAAGGGTTTAAACTCCAACTTTTGCTCATTTTCAGGTAAGTTGAAGTTGAAGTCCTCCATTATATATATTTAATCTTTCGCTCAAAAATGATGCTATTTCCACTAGGTTGGCATGTACATCATATTACACAATGATATTCCACTTTTACCTTGGAAGTAGTTATTCGATGCATAACACTTCATAATTTTTTTTACTGTACTTTACATCATTTCCTGTCTTAGTGATGGTACAATTTTCCAGGTATAGACAGGCCTCCTCACTTTCTGGTGCTTTTCCTTTTGGAACTGAGCATAGTACAACTTTTCATTTCTAGAAAGGAATTTAAATGACATTCATCAGTAGCTTAATCTTTCCATGTTTCTCAAAGATATATCACTTTAACTTAAGGTCGTGTCAAATTTAGAGAGAAAGATAGCTTTAATTCATGGTTATCTTTCCAAATAGCTCTGATACTACGACTCCACATTGACCGGCAAGTTTGATGGGATATGTGAATTTTGTTTACTAATAGTATTATAAATAGTGTATTATTAATGATGCATTTTAGGCTTAAAAGTTTTATAAGCAAGTTGTGGAGCATAAATCAGGGCAGTCTTATGCATAAATCATCATGTATCTCATCTTTGTAAACAAATTTTGTGATCCAGTATTAAGAAGAGATTGTTGGTTTTAGGATAAGCTGTTTTGGTCTATAAGCATCTTGATAACTCGGGTAAGTATGTATAGTTAATAGCTACATAGCTGTTACGCTATTAAAAAAAAATAGCGACTTTTTTTACGCATTCGTCCACGCGCCCCTATTCATATCGAATCAAGTATATGTACCTTCTGCTGTGAAAGATTCAACCTTTGGTAAAAGTCGTCTTTTTCTCTTCATATGAATTATTCAAGACAAGACAAAAATCTTATTTCAGAATTGTCAAGTCGCTGTTGAGGATTAAGGATGCCAATTGAGGATGAGATGAACCTCAGTGAAAGGACTGCCTCTTCACAGTCACAGGTAGTGAGTGGTACTGGCAATGTGACAGGTGTTTAGCGATATCTACACAGGTACGTCAGGATTTTCTTTACCAAAAGTGTATAGATACCTCCGTTTGTCTCCAGCTTTTCACAAGTTAGCGCAAACTATACTTTGCGCCATAGGCGCAAACTAAGAGGGGGTTTCGAGGCTCGAGCCCCTCTGAGAAATGGTAAGTAGGGTTCAGCCCCCTCTGAAAAATCGTCCTTTTTTGTTTTAGCCAAGCTGCTCTTATTGTTTAGCATCTTGCTATACAGTATTTTGTAGGTATTTCATTTTCATCGATTGTCATGAGTGCTATCCTACTTTTCATACTTCAATGTCAATTAAGTGTCAAGTACGGAAATCTTTGTTTACACAAAACAATTATAACTTGCTTTCAAAGTCTGGAAACTGCACCACAATACTGACCGAAAAAGAGGTTTGAAACAAGAGCATATATTTTTTCATATAATTTAGATGAACGCGTTTCGGGATTTCACTGAGCATCAAATTGAGCCTTTTTGTTAGTATACGATTGATAAATATTTGATATGGAGAGATAAAACGAAGGCAAGAATCCTCCTTACACTATCAATACCAACCATTGCATTGAGAACGAGAAATCGAACTTTAACATTTAAAAACTGTACTCAAAAATACAGTTAAAACTACTACCAACATGTACGATTCTGCTATTCTCTGTTGGTGCATGAAGCAAGCTGTAAAAATGGAGCAAACAGCATGGGGAGCCCATGGCTGATTCTGATCTCCTTGTGGTATTCCAAAATATGCTAGATGAGCCCTTTTCATAAAATCTGACATATCTTGTTTCTCTTAAGAATGTATAAACATCCTACAAATGTAACGGAACGAGTCTGGATTGTTCTTGAAATCGTTTACAGTTCATACTAAATTTGAAAAATAAAAAAAGTTCCACTGGATGTGAGCTAGGAAAAGTTGCGATTCCTCCTATTCGTCACAAGCATAACAGCAAACAGAAAATCTCCTCGAAACACTCGCAATCATGCAATCAGGAAGGGAGAACAGATATAAGACCCCGTTTACACGAGAGCGGATCCAAATGGATCTGTACCCAAACTGATACGGATCGGCCTTGCGTTTACACGTGACCCAGTGGATCCGATCAAATTTGGATCTGCGATCCGTGCTCGTTTGCAATCGCTTTGAAAACTGATCTCGTTTGGCTCCGGTACCAGACAGGCCTCGTGTAAACGCTTGGGATCGGATCCAAGTGGGCTCTGATTGAAATTGAGGTTAAATAATTTCTAGCATAAGGCATATTCCAGATGGGCTTCCGTTATTTTGGAACCAAATTTGATATGCAAAACATCTCAATCAAAGTAAAACTAAATAAAATGTTTCTCTTCTAAAGTTTTACCACTCAGGACTTAAATCAATTACAGCATCTGATCAGAAAAAGGGAGGAACAGTGTCCAACTGGACAGATGAGGAGACTACTATTCTCCTTAAAGTAGTATCAGATTACAAATCAAATAACTTGAGCAGGTCTTCTTTTCCCGCAAAATTTTAAAAACTATTTCCCACGCATGCGCTTTCAAACAGATCCAAATGCATCCGATCTCGTCTAAACGCATGTCTATTTTGGATCCGTACCCCTGTAAACGCCTGCAAAAACGAGTACGGATCCAAATGGATCGGCTCCCAGATGGATCTGATCTCGTATAAAGGGGGTCTTAAATAGCTGACAAATTCCTGAATGCAGACGATGTTGTAGACAGGCACTAGCAATTTAGAGAGCAATTTTAAAGAGCCTATAAAAGCTGATTAATTCCTTTCTGAGATTTTTAAGGATATGATTTGCTGCTAATATACTGTTTAAAGGTCTGTATCACATTAAAATGTCATTCCCCCACCCCCCAATGAGATTAAACATGTTGGCTATTTTGACTATAACAGGCATCATAAAAGAGGAGAGCGTAGTGCAACTTCAGTAACAAGATCGTTCAACTAGTTCATCAACCTATCTATCTGTCTGTCTGAGTAAAACATGTAACATGACCAGGTACTTAAACTTAAATGTAACAATGGGATTAACCAAAGAATATATCCATTAGTCTTTACACGTGAGAAACGTAGTAATGTTAAATCATCACAGACTATCTCAAAGTCTTCAATAAGGCATATATGTGTAGCGGGAAAACCTGATGCGATAGGACAAAATGTACTTGATTTTTGAAATGAATGGGAAGAAACAGTCCGGAAACCGTCTGCCCATTACCTGGTAATATTTTGTCGACCATGTGCAATAAATCAATCCAATATCACAGACACATGTAAAGAACTAATGAAATTACTAAGTGCAACAAAAGATTATATCTACTTTATGCTGCCAATTTTTATCTAACATCCTCTTATTGTGGTGAAAAAAATTCAAGGAGAAAAAGAAGGCCCCACGTGCTTTGAGAACTACTTTAAGAGACATTCTCACGGTAAAAGCACGCGAGGAGATAATTCGCTACAATTGTTACCGAAACTCAGAACAGAAACGGCGAGGAAAACTTTTAAGTTTCAAGGGGCATAAATATTTAATAAATTGGACAAAGATGTTCGTGATGAGCAATCATTACTACGTTTTAAGGGAAGAATAAAGACAATTTTTACGATCATGGTAAAACTACACAAAAATGTTTTTGTTTTTTTAATCATGTAGATGTAAAGGACTCATCAAAAGCTGTTTTAGTAAGTTAGGCAGTGGATTTAGTATTTTATATAGGTTTAGTATTTTTATTTTTCATTTTATTTCCACAGGTCCTTGAGTGATAACTGAAGGACATCTTCTGAATGAGTCAACCTGTATAAGTATTGTATTATTATTATTATTATAATATTATTATACATTAACCATCTTAGCGCGTCGATCTGTAGTCTCTTCTGCTAACTTCCTCATTTTACCTCTAGAGAAAAAGAACCCTTATCCTTTGGTGCCCCTTACATTTAAGATGCTTTGGAACCCCCTCCCTCAAACTAAACTGAGCGCGTTTATAGAAGGATCTGTGCTTCAGTACATGACCAATAAATGTTAAATTAGAATAAGAATGACGAATAATGACTGTAGATCAACATTTATTTCCTACATAATATCTTTTAAATTATTCTTGACTTGGAAATGGTGCTATATGTATTATAAAAAATAATAAATGTACTATCATAAAAACGTTGCTTTATTTCAACCAATTTTCTCACAGCAGATTCGACTTTTATTCTCCTACGAAGAAAGGCTGACCGATGATTCACCTACAATTGGCGTCCGCTATGACGTCCCATCGCTAATTGCTGATTTACAATGTTCGGCGCGTTTTTTGTAATCAAATAACTTCAATGTCTTCGGGTCTATTGCCAAATCACAGGGGGTTTTCATGAATAAGTCGGGCTGGCATTGAGCTCCATACTCATCCAAGAGATACTTGACAACCTCGAGTTTTGCAGCAGCTGCAGCTAAATGAAGAGCTAAGAGAGGAAAGATAGAGCAATTACACGTTGCACATAATTCTAAGGGGAAATAAAGCAGCAGCTCAATTAAAGATAAGACTGTTTTCATCAGCAACTACGTGAGACTCATTTGGTGCACAAGGCAAGTTTATTTTTAAGGTCCACACATTGAATCCGAAAGAATATCTTGAACCTCCTTCTTACAAAACCCATAAAATATCACACAAGTTGATTTCTGTCGTAAGATACAAAAAGTAGTATTCGATTAATATACCCTATCAAGATCCACAGGTGATTTTGTTACCACAACAATTAAATTGCATCTAGGGTTTAAATGGTTAATAATGATGAATAAAATCTGAAATTGGTGCAAGTTTCTCTCATTCATCAAATGCAAAAAGTCATTGAATCTTTTCTTTCATCAAAATTATTATTCAAATCTTTAGATTATTGACTGAAACATAAATTCAACATAAGTGAACTAGAAGAAGAGGTCTTTTTTCATAGTTGGAGGAACAACCCGGGAGTAATGCTTCGCCTTTGCTTTCACAAGGCCATAACTTAAGTAATGTTGCTCCGTGACTGAAGAATTATTATTACAGGGAAAGATGTGATCTTTGAAATAGAACGGTTCGTACTATCAGATGCATGACTGTTAACTACTACCAGGGGGTGAGGTTCATGAATAAAATATCAACAGTCTTTTCGATTGGCCCTACATCTAACCATTAATACACTCATGTAAAGTTCCTTGCAGTGAAGAAAGTAGACCAACTATTCTTACTCAACGATTTCATCTCAGTACCCCTTAAATGTCTACCTCTTGTTCTTGTACAATAACACATATAACACATTTTATCATTGTTGTAATTCTGAGCTCATAGAAAAAGTTAAGATGAAGTTGTTTCATTTTCAATTAGTGATTGTAATTTATTCAAAATCACTAAGAGGCAATCCTGTGACTGATGTAAAGATCAAATGTAAGACATTAGTGGTAGATCTAGAATGGTCACTGCGGTATCACACAACAGATCAAGAAAGATCCAATTCTGATGCAAAAGGATAAATGCAACTAAAGTAAAACCAATCTAAACTAAAAGGAGGAGGAAAATTTGTGTGTGCGTAAGCCTTCTCAATACATACTCCAAAATGTTCATTAGTAAATAGTTCGATGGAAGTGGTTGGACGGAAGCAAAAACAAACCTGTTCGGTGATTCTTGTCAACAGCATTAAGGGAGGCGCCAATCTTTAGGAGATATTTCACTGCATCAAGTTGACCCTCCTTAGAATTTAGAAAAGTAAAAATCAATTAAAAAGTATTTAATTCTATTCGAGTATAAATATCTATTACTGTTTACTTAACGTGCAAGAGCTTCAACTCACTTTAAAGATATTTACAATAAAAAATATCTCCTTTATACAACAGGAAACTATGTCACCATTCTCACTACAAATATACCAGAAGGGCGCGCATAAACACGAATAGGGTAGAATAAAACAGCAGAGGAGAGCTATTCACAACGACAAAAGTAGAGAATGATATGCCAAGCACTCTAAATGATAGAATAGCAGAGTCGAAGTTCGAAGGACGCAAATCAAGAGCCTGCAAAATTCATTTGCCTTCCCTATGTCAAGAATATCAGCAAAGTCATGAAAATTATTTACCGATAACAAAATACCCATTCTTTCTTTTAACTCCGGCACTCCGCAAAACTATGTTTCACCGAAAGGAACTTAATGCACGAGAAGTTAAGAACCATATTGTGCACCAAAATTCTACAAAAGCTTAAAAACAACAATAAGGTTGACGTTCCTAGCCCCTTCGTCTCACTTTACTGAAAAATTATCAAAGATGCAATGCTAAACTTTACATCTAATGTACATCGGCGCCATGGTTACAAACAATATACCCATTAATATGAAGTCCATAAAATATACCAATACATATGATTGCAACTTAGAACGTGTTGACAAAAATCCAAAAATGAAGAGGAGATAAAATGATCATGGAAGATATGGCACAAGAAAGCAACTAGGAATGAAGTTGGGAGAACATTGAACGATGTTTATTCATATCGATATCAGAGTTAAGAATAGGAATACAGAATTTTTATGAAATAGATTTTGCAACTTTATTTTGGTCCTTCGAACACCTGACAGATCTCCACTAAACAAATTGTAGGACGATTCACTGAACAATTTTGAGGTTGATCGTCTTCAAAGTTTGAGAATAGTTTGACGACAACTGCAATAAGTGGTCCCACACGTTGTGTGATCACCACAATTTTCAGTCAAGAGAATTTAAGTAAGGAAAATGAACGAATTTCTAGGTTAACTAGTTTCTTCTTGAAATGAAAGGAATTTGTTGTGTTTTTATAGGTCAAGGAAGCTGACAGGAAATGGGGATAAACAACGGCTTTGTACATGATAACTGTATAAAGAAAGAAACAAAAAGGCACATACAAGTTGCCGGTGCATTAAACAGCCCTTTATGATCGATTTCAGATATTTGACGACGATGCCAACTACTTTGGAGATGTTGTTAAGACTTATAGCTTCAGCTGCTCAAGAGAGAGTGACAAGAGTCTGAGAGTCCATTTAGAATATTTACTTTAGCATTACATTTCATCGTTCTACTTTTGCAATTTGAATCTATGATATCCAACAGACATCTGAACACTCTTGGGTCTTGTAAATAGATTTCTTTGACAAACTTTGCGCTCTCTTGAGTCATACTCTGCTCTCCAAATATCCTATGTTAACTGAACTTAAGAAGGAAGAAACTCAGTTATCAAACTTGAACTATAATTGTCATCAAGCTCAGTAAAAGTTCACCTTCATTGATGACAGCCATCGCCATATTGATATCGATATTAACATTAACACAAGCCAGTAGTTGTTTCAAAAACACAGACAATCTTCCAACGCTCAACGAAAACTGAAAACTGGTTTCTACTCTTTGACGGTCGCTCAGACGAAGAGACTATCTTCACTGTGCAAGTGTCATTACAGAGGCTTCCGATCACTGTCCTAAAAGTCGTTTAGTGAAGATCAGTCTTTACTAAGCGTCTCCCAACCTCTTCAATGCTACGTGTCTGCTCTCCAAAGAGAAACGACTAAACCATTAGGAAAAATGTAGAAATTAATCAAAGAGCAGTAAATGAAGAAAGATGAAGGAGAACTGGAAGACATCTTCTCATCTAATGGTTACCATCCAAGAGACATCAAAAGGTTGTTGAGGAACAGAAAACCACGAATTCACAACCAGATACAAAACAACTGAAGAACACATTATCTCTTACATCACCGTTACAAGCAAAAGAATCCTTTATCATCACAACATTCGATATACTTTCTACACAGTCACCTTCTGCACGACACTGTTGGAACCCAAAGAGCCTCTCCGACTTTCAAAAACCAACAACATCGTATACCAGATGAATTGAAAGGACTGCTCCATACCCTACAGCGGCTAATCAAAACGTTTTGAAGACCATAAGGAAAATGAGCACAAGAAAGCCGTCACAAAGGTGAAACAAATAGCCACGAGAGCAAGGACCATTGTGGGATGGAAGGACACACAAAATAGATTGGAGCAATATTTAAGTAATTGGCAAAGAGATTAATACAGCCACAAGGAGAAACAAAGAAATGATTCACTGTCACATCACCACAACCACATCAACAGCACAAAGTACCACCTCCCATACACATTGTACACAGCCTCACGAAAACCCGAAACAAACACAAAGTCAGAATGGCTCAACTTATCGCTACTCCTATTTACCGCGCTCTTATCTTTTGCTCTAAAAGTAAACTCGATAAAGAATAATCAACAAGTCTCCTTTATTGTATTAAGAAATGTAACTTTCCCATTTCATGTTGCCGCTCTAGAAGCTGCATTTGTCAAGACATAGAAAAAGTATTTGTTACCAATCCTAGTGACCCAAAAGGTGTCACCCACACGGGTGTTCTTTGCAGAAGTGTGTCCCTCTCATTTCCTATACATTCTTCAAGAAATCTTTATGACTTCCCTCCAGACAATTGACGTGATCAGTGTCTGGCTAAAAATGTTTCGCAAAGTGGGTCCGTTACGTGACGCAGTTTTCAAATCTTGCAAAACTTCTAAACGTTTGAAAATGTTTATTAAAGCATTATACTGAAAACGCGACGTAACCAATACTTCGCATTATCATGTCGGGCTCTTATACTGACGAGCCCTCAATAGTAGAGATGTACATCCCTCCCTCCACATTGATGAGTTTCAATCGTACGTCATCCCTCTTACAAGTAATATTCAGTCTGTTCAATATGTACACGAAGTTGTGGAACCTGCAGTCCATCAAATAAACATATTGCAAACTAAAGAAACATCTTTTATACGACTTTTTAGTAGTTATCCACAGTTTCGTCAGTTAGTCACATCATTAACTTCTTCATTTTATGAACAACTTCCGTTAATTCATCGTGCTTCATTCGAATAAACTTGTGAAAGAACATTACATGTGCTTAACAGCGACAAGCTGGTGGAGGGAGACTCCTTACTCCAATAAAGCTCTGCTTCAGACCTTCTTAGCGTATTATTCTTTATTGCTTGTCGGTGTATTTATCACCTTATCAGAAGTGATGTCTTTCCATTGTCGGAAAAGACGATTCTATGATATGAGATATGACTGCCGCCCTCTGTAGTTATCATGTAAAATAAGTGGATGGTCTCACCTTGGCAGCAAAATGTAATGGAGTCGAGTCATTGAGTGTTACTCGACAATTGGCATCGATATTATGCTCACAGAGAAGATAGAACAGCGAGTGCATGCTTCCAGTCATCGCTGCCAGATGAATACTTTGTCGTCCTAATCGGTCTCTCGCCAATAAACTTGCCTCAAATTCAACACAGAGCAAAAAAGGCATAAGAGATCATTCATAATTGACGTCAATCACTATTGATGCAAAGATAATCAAACATGACGACAAGCTAGTGGGGTACTGGGGCAAAGGGGCCTCGGAAAAAGTTAAAACCAACTCAAGATGAAAAAGCAGAAGCAAAGCAATGCTGTTAATATGGCTATATTTCTAATTCGGTGATAGTTACACGGCTACACCATCTTCAGAGCACTCAGAATCACTTTCACTGTCAAGGAATTCTAAGGAATTTTGTTCACATTACACTGCGGATTTATCTTTTTGACTCGCATACGCAGTTTATGCTACATAGAACCTGAATTTATAAATTTATTTACGGGTTTTATTTACTTGTATGCTATGGTTTGTTTATCCAATAAGATAAATTGGCTTTTGCGCGTATTTAGATGTGGTAAATATCATTAACCATTCTTCTGCTTAATACTTGATTCTTTTAATGGGAAATATATGTTACACCTCAACACTTCGTTTCAATAAAACTGCAGGGTATTCTCACATGAAACAAAATCTTCTCATAACTTTTCTCTCTTATTTGGCAATCCATGAATATCACGCTATCAGGAATCCTTTTTGTTGAGTTTTTGGTTGTGAAACTGTGAGCATTATCTACTTTTGTACTTCAGTAACAGATGTTTAATTTTCCCTTCCATGTTTTTTTCGTAAAAGGAGAATTGTGAATGACAGTTTACCAACCTTTGTAATATCTATTACTATCAAGGCACGTACCTTTTACGAAACAAACATAACCCACATAGCGACAATAGAACTAACGGGGAAAATAATGCAATAGTAAACGAGGTGCCTACTTGTAACGTTAAAGTGTTACATCAAACGCACAACTACAAGAAAGTTTAATCGAAGAAAACTTTTGTTTTATTCCGAACAAATAAGTATTAATAAAACTGTGACTTGATCGAAAATACATAGATGCTTGGGTAGCTCAGTTAAAAATTATTTACCCATGTTTCTAAATATGAAAATATCAGTAAAACCGTAAGTCTGCCACCTTCGTAGAAGCAAAACTTACTATCCAATAGTTAGTGACCGATACCTATCAACATATGCACTCGTTAAGTTCTGAGTGTACCGTTTGGAAAGGTTTCACGTGCCAACTACATCTGGGAGGAATTTATGGTTCTAAATCCATTTTAACGATTTTTGAAGGAGCTCGAGAATGAGGCCATGCTCGATAAGCAAAGAAAACAGTTCAAGTTGGAAAGGATGAAGTTTCATTATGATCCATGTTAACATATCAATGGCTCTTCTTCTGCTTGTGAGTAAACTGCACTTGAACGATGGTTCCTTTGACTAGCTTACCTACGTAACAATTACTGCCGATAAAAGTAGAACTCGTTTTCGTTCGTCTTTTGTGTTCTTTTCATAATAATATGCCTCTGATAGTTACAGATTCATGAATCATAAACACTCTGATAATAGGTACTAGAAAATGATACGGATGTGCTTGTCATTGAAAGGAGAGGGAATGTTACATATTGCTATTACCTGATGCTTTTTGACTAACAATTCAGCAACTTGGACGTGGCCAAACCGAAGAGCATCCATGAGGGGTGTGGATCCACAGGAGTCTTTCATGTCTGATTCATAAGCACATCTATTATAGGAAGGCAATAAATATCCATTATTTATAAATACCAGTCAAATCCTTCGCATCTTTCTTAAATAGGTCGCCTGCTAATATTGTGTTTTTGAAGAAAGTGCAAACGTATGTGTTTATTTCGAAGACATGAAGCACAAAAACACGTAAATTATACAAGAGTGTCAATGTCATTTTGGAAGATTCCTTATGCACAGTTTAAATCAATGACAAAACTTAACTTTTAAGGTTAAAATTAAAAACGGCAATGCAACACGCGTTGGTCAGGCGCATAATTAACATTTGATCGACTTATAAAAATAAGAGAAGCCAGAATGATATTCTATCAGTTTTCAGTTTTATCAAAAAGTTAAAACATGAGCGGAAATTGTAACAACAACGTAAGAATGCGACGTGAGTATATATGACGATGAAGTTATACAAACAATTATTTTGTTTCAGACATTGGAGCCCATGAACTTACGACACAGTCCGAAGTTGGTAATCATAAAAAACCTTTCATATGAATGTGATTTAATGATTATTATCATCATCGACCAAAGTTTTAGATGATGTAGTTCACACTTTCGCAGCAGGTCTCGAATGATTGTTTCCATGTCCAGTCTGTCTACTCTGACATAGCTCGCTATTAACATCTGGGTATGAGAGCTCTCTCTTCTGGTAGTATTTCCTTTTCTGCTTTAAATTAGTTCCTTGAAAATTGGAGGCGTCTTGCTTTGACAATGTATGAGACAGATGGGAAATCGCCATAGATTTGGTGTCTTGTAGGATGGGACGTCTACGACAGATTTTGGGCCATAATCAGCAAAATTGTTATTACTCGATACGAATTGTTTGAAGTGGTTACACTCCACGTATCTTTGCCTTCACAGACTTAACCCTACTGGGCATTTCTCCATACTTAGAGATAAAAATGATATTTTATTGATAAGATTAGTTTCTCTTATGAATTTTCAGAAATTAAAATGCGTACAGAGATCACAGATAATGTCAACAGCTATTGCACTAAATAAGTATGATTTCTTTTATTGAAAGCATTGAAGTAAACGAATCATATTCTTTAGTTTACCTAATGACACTGATAACTTATTTCTTTGTCTGAAAGAATGCAAACGTAAAATGTCGTAGATGAGTTCGTTAAAGGACATATGCTTTCGGCGTGTTAAATGAATATATATATAAATAGATATATATATAACTCATTAAACATGAGGTGCTTGAGGTGCTAGCCCGGTTCGAAACCTGGATCTCCCCGAAAACGAAGACTTTACCATGTACTAAATAGCGCAATAGTACAGTCGACAATCCGGGTAGTCGATCCCGAATTCTCACCACCATCAGTAACCTTATTTTTGTTTCGCTGTTAGCTTCATCAGTGCCATTTCATTTATATAAGTACTCACGTAGACACAAAAGCAGTCATAAACTACCTAGTCTAGAACTCATCAAACATGAAGTGCTTGCGGCGCTTGTCCGGTGGTAGTGAGAATTCGGGGTCGACTACCCGGATTGTCGACTTTACCATTGCGCTATTAACCTTCTTCATGTGCTTGCTGTATATATATGTATAGATCAAGATATTTCGAAAAAGAGAGAGAGAGAGAGAGGGATTTATATAGTTCGTTTATTTTTTGATAGTCTATATATATAACTATAGATAGATGTATAGATACCTGTCGATCAATAGGTCCACACATCCTTCTTTGCCATGCGTAGCTTGAGTAAAACACATAAGAAAAATTGAACAAAGTACAAAATCAGATTAACGCGTAAAGACACAATTGGATCTTAAATTTAATGCAAGGTTAGCTAGTCAAACAAACTCACAGATTTATTGCCTTGAAAAAACAAGTTTGCTGCCGTCTCGACTGACTTTCATTATGACAATAAATGCTGGTTGGAACCCGGTGCATATCGAGACATCAATGCTTAACACATCTGCTACGTTAGGAAATAATCTACCAGTTGTTTTATATCGCTCTTCATAATCGTTTTATCTCGCTCTTCATAATTGTTTAACCTTTTGCTGAGACTGCTATTTTAATGTATACAAAGCATTGGCTTAGTAGCTTGTAACTTAAATAAATATCTTGAAAAACATATAATCCAGATCGAGGAGAGAAGCCTTGGATGATTTGGGTTAAGAAGAGAAGTGGACTTTTGTAATATTCTTAGTATTATAATTAGTGATATTATGAACCTTACATTTTATCTCTTTTCCCTTTTCAAAACATTCCCTTGAATGCCCTATCAGTTAACTCAATAAGTATGCTTTATAAAGGATCTTTTCTCGAAAGTAACAATAATATTTCTTGTTGTGATTCAAGACGTACTCAATGTAAGTAACAAGAAACGAAAAAGAAATAGACTAGGTATTTAGCAAAGATTTATAACGTCCTATAAGCAGAATTGTAAATCAACTTGATATCAAACACATCTACAGTATCACTGTTGCTTCAATGGGACTGTGAAAAGCACAACGTTGAACACAGGGCAACAGGAGCATGAATCAAGAGTCAAAATTAGACAGCTTTATGCGTCTCTCGCGCGACTGAGACGTTCCTGGAAGTGCCTGTAAAAATGAGCCTAGTGACTTTAAATGGTGCCGCGTGGTCACAGCTGCAATCGTTCAGAACGCCATCCTTCCAATAGAAATACTCCTGTAGCAATCATGAATTGGCTAAAGCCACGTATACACGGTGCAATATGTCCTTGCACCCAACATATGTCATCGTCTAAAAGAACTAAGTTGTACATCTTTTGTTTCACGCAACATGTTGATGTAAATGATTTTAAAATAGAACAAGTTCTATTTCTCACAGTATGCTGTGGCAAATGAACCAAGGGACAATGCATATATGAGGGTCATACGAGAGGGAGGAAGGGAAGCTACGAAATAATTTACAATCTTTTGTAGACGCTGTACGACGGGAATGGGTGAATTACTTGAGTTTCAGTTGCTCCAGTTCTCTCTAACATATATAATTTTTTATTTGCTCCAAAAAGAAAACGCAGTGGTGAAACCTAGTTGTACAATAAGGCAGGGTTCTCAGAACAAGTTGTGTTTAACATGTTGAAACAACACCGTGTATATGTGGCTTAAACGCCAGGGAATCTGAAGTGAAGGTGCCCATCACCTTCGCGTCAAAGTAACCGAGTGTAATTCTGATCAGCGACAACTGCAGTGTATTTGCAGTTCATTTTCCCTCATAATTTTTCCTTCTTACAGAATTGCCTGAGCACAGGGTAGTATTTTCCTAAATGATGGCAACTCTATCAAATGCATTTGCTCTATCAATGTAGTACGAAGATGACGTTGGTAGTGCTCACTTTACAAGGCCATGTACATGCTGTTGAATGTTTCAAAGTTGTTCAGTCTTCAAATAACTTTAGAATAAGGAGCCTAGTGAGATAGCTACACGACAGACAGACAGATAGAAAGGCAGACAGACAGACAGATAGAAAGGCAGACAGACAGACAGACATACATGTGCTTTGAAACAAACAAAGAGCGACACCGCGATGTGAAGAGTGAATGAGGACTGTAAGGGGTGGACGATGAAGAAGGCAGCTAAAACTTTACACAACATCAGGAATTCGTGCTAAAGTTCAAAGGTATACTGTACCATCAAACAAAGAAATGCTACTAAATGTAGTGTGGTAAGGCCACTTCTGGATCAAAATGGCCCAAGAGTTGATACGATCGAGTATTGTCTCACCTGCTGTATGAAGAGGTGTCCTCTGATTTTTGCTCGTGTTCTTCCAACATGATGGGGACTTTTCTAGTAAATAATTCAAAATACTGGGAATCCCTTCCCTAAAGATAAAAAATAAAACAAGGTCTGAAAATATATCCTGGTCGAATGTTAAAAGCTATAAGAAGTATGTAATATTTCGCAACATTCCACTAATTTACCCACGGTTTACTTTCATTTAACTGCAAGACAGCTTTTACTATCATTTTCCATGTCATCGAAGGAAGCAATAAAACTAGTTTAAATGTAATAACCTGATCGGAATATGTGCTCCTTATCTCTATACCTCTATTAACATATCGACCTAAGACTTTGTAGTTTAAACGCATATTGGATACACATTTTACTATTTAGTAACAAGGCATAAGGAACACTTATAAAAAGGGGGTGTTGAAATCATCAGGCTTAAACGAAAGAGCCCCTAAAGTTGCCCCTGTCAAGAAATTTGTGTGGCAGTATACAGGGGTAAACATTACTGACTGGACTTGCACTAATATTCTACAAACATCGAATCTACTAACTCAATAGATATAGAAACGAGAGGCGAAGGTAAAAATCTGAGGCACAATCTGCAAACTAACATCGATGGCAAAAATGGTACTTCAAACAGTAGAAATATTTACTCAGATTTGTTAGGCGAATTTAAAATTTCACTACCATAAGTCAACACTTTCGTAGTTTCTATTTAATCTAAGCACCAGATATCAACATTTCTATCATGTGGCATTACAAACACACACACAAACACAGAAACGTTCTCCTTTTCGTTGAATGTGACATCTAAACTCATCATATTTGTGGCAACCCTTTCTTTCAATCAGTTTCAGTTTGTTAAGCTTTACCTTCCTCTTTATGTAATCTGTATCTATGAACTGAAACTGATTGACATCATGGACATAATAAGGCATCCACTTTTGAATTGAATTGCATTCTCTAGGATGTTCTTATTATGTTTCTAACAAGACTGGATGGCAGATGGCAATGATGACATCTCATCACTGAGGACATCTCTTTGACAATACTCGTCTTACAACGACCCCTTACAGATTAAACAAACTCTTTCTATCTACAATTTACCTAATCTTGATGACATTCGTATAAGAGCTGATGTCTAAGTACATTGACTCTTCCCGAGTTGCCTATGGTAACTGAGCAGCACACAAGACGTTTACCATGGGAGAGTATTCAAAGGACGTTCGGTCCAACTATTTTAGCCCTTTAAACCATTTTTAACGCATAACCAACACTTTGTTAACATTATGGATCATTAGATTTTAGTAGCTCCACTTGCCCTTTCCGTAAATTCAGTGACATCACATCATTTGTTCGGATTCGGGAAAATAAAAGAAGTGAAATACTCTCTGCTAACTGTTAACCTTAGAGAACTCATCCCATGTTTCCTCAAGACGGATACTTCACAATTATTCCAAATGTGGAAAGTAGGACCAACTGGTACCTTTTTGCTGGAGTACATGGATCATAACATCACAAAATTGCAAGTGCTAGCCGCAGCAACATAGGTTGAAGACTGATAAAATAACCATAGCATAACATTATCAGGCTAGTAAGCCTGTGAATCAACTGCTGTAGGTTCGGAAAGACATCTTTTGATTAGAGATTTTTTCTCAGACCAGAATTCAAACCAATGCATTAGAGATTGAAGATCTGCGTCAACGGGTTCTGGTGCAAATGCAACCTTCTAACCAAGCAAATATGGCGCGCCTAATTATACAAGTCCCTTTTGATGAAAACTTAGCACCCAGCTTCATACTTGATGGGGTTATTAGTTGTATTTTCAAGTTCCCCTGTTCTGGAAAGTTCCTCAGAAAACTCATCTTAGCTCTGACAATTTTTGACAGTTACACAGAGGTGCAATAAAGAAGAACATGGAAACTGTAATTCGTATAACATATCGTCTATTTCTAGCTTCCTCAGGTCTATTGAAAATATTGCTACTGAACACAAGTACTAGTAGTATGGAATAGTGGTTATAGCGTGAAGATGGTACATCCCAACGACGGTATGCAGTGCTTAAACCTAGCTGAAAAGGGGTGGAAACAAGCATATAACAAAGCCAGTGTAGGGGGATGACAATAAGGGGGATGGACATCCATTACAAGCACAAGAGGGTGATTGAGTTAAAGAACATTAGAAAAACATAACGATCATAAATAGATGAATCAGTACGTCAATCGATCAATAATTAAAACGAAAGGAAAGGCATGGGGGGAAAGGATCGTAGATACATGCACAGTATATATGTGTAAAAACCAAGCAGTGACAATAAAGACTAATCAAAGTGAAAGGAAATAAACAAGTAAAGAAGCAACCAATGTATGGAACGATGAGAGGCTAGACATACGGTTACCTAGTATATACTAAGGGATTTTACGACTTAGTGCAGTGCGATGAGATGGCTGCCATTATCCAAGTTGAAATTATTCGTATACCTAATAAAATCAATCTTCTTGTCATTTTCCAGTTTGAGAGCGTTGTTTATTTCCGAAGAGTGATAGTTTTATCTCTATGAACTACGAGTGGACTTTCAGTATCATGTCATTTTTCACCAAGGTGTATTAATGGACCCGCTTTCATCGCGAGAAACAGTCAGTTTCGCCGATATAAACTGAGTTGCACACACTTTATGCAATATTTTATACTCCTGCCTCCCCATTAATCTTTATATGCAATGTTATGTTTGCCAGGCGTCTCCACTAGGCGGAGAAAGTAGCCACTACCTCTATTTTCTGCCGTTACATTTTCTGCCACTACCTGTCGTGTAATATCCCCGTTGAAGCGGAAAGAAAGAGATAGCGAGAAGAAAACGATCCATGAAACTTAAACATTGATGACATAATGAGAAATGATCGGTACTTTTGCTTCTTCCTATTTTGCATCGACACGTACTAGAACGGAACGGAAATAAGAGATAGCCTAAAAGAGGCTTTCCGGTACGACCAATTGATGAAAAAACCAGAGCAGACCGAAAGATTTTGTTGGTTATTTTGTTACGTGTTAATTTATATCTTAGCCTCGCTTTCATTATCTCACTTTCGTTTTCTATTATTAGCTATTTCCTGTACGTAATTAGTCATTTCCTTTTGTAAATCTATTGTTCTTTGTATATACAGTCCTCTGTTTTCGCCTAAAGAGATCAGATTTTATCTTAGTTAACTTGAGTTCAGGCGAGTGTTGCTTTCGCTCTCTTTCTACGATTATGCGTCTATTACGAGTTTAGTTCTCCAACAATATTGATTGTTATGCCTATCTAGGCTTATTTTGCGTTATTTTCCTTGTTATGGCTGTTTGATGTCGTTTTATACGGTTAGTAAGATGAAGTTTGAGCAGGGTTTAAATGTGAATTATTGTTGGAACTAGATAATGGGCAACGGTCTTGTGGAACCCTAGTCTATCTTTTATACCAACGTCTGTGGTACTTTCTAGTGAAGGAGATAACTTGGTATTACTTCCCGTCAGGAGCAGAAGATCTGCAAGGCCATTAGAGCATTCTAATTCCCAGGGCCTCGACAAATTGGAATGCCTTTTCTATAAGACTTAGGATCTTGCTGTTTTATGTCTCCTGCCTTCTGTCATCGATGTTGACACTGGAACGTATGTAAATGTGAGGAGGCTGTTGGGAGTACCATGCTATGGTGGATCATTTTGCTCTGCAGTTAGTGAACATAAAGGATATCTACAAAACAGGGGACAAATATCCATTTGTTTGTGAAATATAAGAGGTCATATATAAAGTGCTCGCCGGCTGGTTTTCGTCCTAATATTACTCAATTGTTTGGAACAGATTCCTTTATTTTCATGGTCCTAGAAATTTGAGTTAGCATTCTTGCCTGCAGTCTTTGCATTAGCAACAACTCATACAGTACGTTTAAAAGGTGACATCAATTTTGTTAGTATTACAGTGGTTCTTACTTTGAGTTATCATTTCCTTTTAGGTGTTGCAGCAATGCATTGGGCAGCAAAAACAGTGCTTTGTATATTACTACTTTACATTCTGTCCATAACGTATCGCTTCCTGGCGAGGACTGGTCTTTGCGTTCCACGACTCGATCATGCACCAGGGCCATGCCGCGTGGTTTCTGGAATTGATTGCGGATCCGAGGATATCGAAGCTACTTCAGATGGTCTGGCTTTTATTTCAAGTGGGTATCGTGCAGTGAGGGATTGTGGTGGTAAGCATCGTGGACAAATCTATCTATTTGATTTTAGTGATCCAGATGCAAATGTCACAGCGTTGACCATCAATAGTAATACTATTGATCGTAAGGAATTCGAGCCTCATGGGATGGGACTTTTAGAAGATAAAACGACCGGAGAAGTCCGACTTTTTGTTGTAGACCATTCCGAGGCGAATGAAGTTGTTAGAATATTCTTATACAGGAGAGAAGATAAATATACCTTACGCCATATTGATGATGTCCGGGATAGTAGTTTCATGTGTCTGAACGATGTGCAACCAACCGGACCTCGTAGCTTTTACGTTACAAATTATGTACGTTTTTGCCATTATCTTAGTCACCATCGCGATTACGAGATCCTTCTCCATTTTTTCGTTGGAATGTCCAACATTGTGCATTATGATGGGAATATGGGCAGAATTATGGTGGATGGATTGAAATCTGTTAATGGGGTAAAAATGTCCCTTGACAAGGAATTTGTTTTCGGCGTAACAGTAGATGGGTTTCTTAATGTCTTCAAACGAGATAAAGAGACGAATTTCATTAGCTCTAGCAATGTCCGTAAGATCCCAATTGCAACTATTGGGGATAATGCAAATATAGATGCAACTGGGGATGTGTACATTGGGGCTCTACCACATGCATGGATGCCATTATTCGGCGATTTTGATGGGCCATATGCAATGCCAGCTCAAGTTATTCGTATTCACCCGACCGCTTCGAACTGGAGCAGTTATAAGATAAGTGAGCCCTTTTATAACTCGGGTGTCAATTTCCTACGTGGGACCAGCAGTGCGTATCATTACAGGAAGCAGCTCCTGATGGGGACTGTGGAGCATTGGTTGGGCTATTGTCGTATGGAAACAATGCATTAGTTATGCCAGTGCTGTAATCCACTTATTACATTTGGGTAGTACTTCTTTACAACAGAAAAGAAGAACTGACTGAAAGGGAATCTTGTTGATAAGGGATCAACTTCAACAGCAGTAACATATGCATATGTTGTTGCACAAAATCATGGTTAATTAAAAATACATGAGTAATTAATGATGGCTACGTTGTTTCTTTCCTCATGTTAAATAACGAATAATTGCGGGAAATGTCATAGCAAGTTTGTTTGTTCTTTGATTATTTATACAGAGTTGAATAAACATGGAAGTGTGCTATTGACAAATAGCAGTGCTTTAAGTATATACGTGTAATATGAACAGACTATATAAAAGCTTATGTGTCTGAAAATTAGAATAAAAATGAAGAGATTGCGGCTAGGACATTTCTCTATCTTTTTGCAGATATTTCACTGTATCGTTTTTTTTTCAAAACGCGCAACTTCCCATCGCCTATGGACTGATAATGTAACTATAAGGCAATTCACCAACTATGTGTGTCTCTGGATCTGTGGATGATTAAGAGCTATTTTTGAGACTTGAGAAAGTGGACAATATCCATCAAATTTTCAAACAATTCACAAAGTTGTACTTACAATATGTATCACATGCCTTTTAAATTTATGCTGTGATATCAAGACCACGTAAAGGAGTAATGAGGTAGATACCTTGGCATTTCGAATTTCACAAGATGATATCAGACAAGAAATGAAAAGTATTAATTCTAACTTTCTCGCACAGCACTACTGCAAAGTGAACAAAAACAAAACACGATCAGGGTCACATTTGAATCTCGCTGCAGTGTGCATCTGGAAAGATTTCCCATGAACAACAACACTTTCACTCAAAAGGTTAAGCCTACTTTATTCATGTCACATAAAATTGTACATCAATTTGATAAATGTCAACACAAAAAGTTGCTAAGAATTAAAGAAGTTCCCCCAACCGAGCTTCACAAAGATGGAAAGGTCTGGATACGCAGCCATCTTGCAGTGCGTTTGTGTTCATTTCAGATACATGTGATAGCACAACAATAGTACCTCTCCCTGCATGTGAAAGCGCACCAGGGCTCAGGAAACGTATGATCATAAATACACGCTAAAGGAGCTGTAAAGAATAATTCATTTTCGGACTTAACAATTGTAATCGTGATTGTAAGACTCCATATATCACTACAATCAGCCCTGTTGTTTTTTTGTCCAGACTGATAACTATTATTCCATAGTGGCAGTCATTTCTACCGCTCGTGTAACCAAGATTAATGTACGTTTACCTCTGCCTACAGTAGCTGTGTGCCCCCGGATGAATCAATACTTGCCCACTTTTCTCTCCTGGCTATATCTTCGCAGTTCTTTCACACTGAAACCTTTCTCCCTGTATGTAACACAATAAGTGCTTCCACTGAACCTTAGCAGTATTCTTTACGGCTTATCATCTAACCATATTTTTCTAACTGATTTCTAATTTCAATTGAATGATAGTTATCCATCCATCGCTTTCAATTCCTTTCCCCTCATTTTGTCCTACAGCCATCCTGTCGTTCTTACCTAGTTTTGTATGTGTTTAATTTACAAGTATTAATATCTATATCGGGAACTCAGCCAATATCTGTACATTTACATTACTCTACACACAGTTTGCCTCCGCTAACTGTGTATTTCGTTAACTAAACAGCACGCTTATTCGACATTAACTGAAAAGCCCGGTAAAACACCGAACATTTACTCAAAAAGATTTCTTTCGTTAACTTGATATCGTTTGTAAGACCCCCGCTAAGTTATTTCTGATAAGGTGATCAATATACCGACAAGAAATAAGGAATAATACGCCAAAAAGGAAACTATGTGTTCGACACCGTTTTGCCTATAACTGACTTCTTCACGTCTATTGGAAAAATTACTATAAGCACTTTCAGTATAAGATATTTCGCTTGAGGGGAAAACACTGCTTATTACTAACGTCAGGAGTCTACCGGGAGATAGAGAGGTTGAGACAGAGTTCTACTATGGACATGAGTGGGGTTTTTATTGTTTAGTTGGAAACTTGCAATACGCATCGTATGCATCTTGTGAAAGGCGCCGATTGTTTAGCGAAAGTAACTTTACTTCTCCAAGTCTTTCTTGCATGCAGACGAGTAAGGAGTCTAGAGACCACAATCGTGTTTTAGAACCTGACGTTCTGTCTAGAAGCAGTTGAGGCTAATGAACAAGTGCGATTCATCTTGTCCGCTTTATCAATCCTGTCCTTGGCGTTGTGGATATAATAGAGAATATGTATGATAACACTGAGTGTGTTATCAAAATAGGAGATAAGATCTCAGAGTGGTTCACGGTCATGGTTGGAGTACGACAGGGCTGTGTATTATCTCTGACTTTGTTTAACGCGTTCCTAGAATTCGTACTAGACGATGTTAAATGTTTGGAAACTGACCTACAGTTTAATCAAAGTCTGTCCTTGGACATACGTTATGCTGATGATACTACCGTTGTTGCCTTAGTCTTTGAGAAACTGCAGCTATCAACCAAAGAGTTAGAAGATGCATGTAAGAAATGGGGTCTTAAAGTAAATGCTGCAAAGTGTAAAGTTATGAGTGCCGAAAACAGTATTATTAGCATTGACGGAAACACAGTTGAAAGTGT
>JAAAKL020002789.1:0-24925 GCA_010016065.2 Carybdea cf. marsupialis auct. non (Linnaeus, 1758) | reverse complement strand
AAAAGAGCCTTTAATCACATTCTATACCATGTGCAATCATAAAATAGTCTAATATCTTCATTTTTTCAACATACGTATCCAGTTGATCTTGAATCAAATTTGCTTAAAACAAGGGGATATTTAAAAGGAAAATAATTAAAAATACTTGTCATTAGAATGAGGTACTAGTATACAAATAATCTCATTAAGATAGTGTGAGGTGGTGAGATGGAATTGATGATGTTATTGTAATCAAATAGAAACCTTATACAAATACTTCATTGATACAACAGGAAATGAGTTTCATTTTACCATTCAGCACTACACCAGGGTTTTACAACTCAGTTGCATATGGCCTACAGGCAAATTCTAAAAATTAAGGCATGCCCCCCCCTCCCCCCCCTCCTCTGAAAATAAAAAATGTTCTGGAATTTAAAACGGGCACTCTTCTAGGTGGACAGCTTATTTCTCTTGCAACATCTGCCCTATATTGGCCACAGTTTTCCTCTTGCTTCTTTGCCATCATAAACAAAATTTGATTAGCAATACCAGTAGCTACAAAATGCAAAAGTGTCAAGCCATCTATCACTAGATCTATTAATCATTTTCCCAAAAAACTTGTGTAAATATCACTAGAAAAGCACATTGTTTTGTGTGTGAAATTTAAATTTAAAACCGGCAACATAAAAGTAATAGGCATGGCAACACATAATGTAAGCAGCAGGACCCACTAAATGCTGATTGTAAAGATGTATTTACATACCTACTATCTCTGCAAAATGGCGAACTTGAACCTGAAGACGCCCATGTGGTTTTAGGTCCAGCTGTAACAATATGAGATGATGAGACATGTAAATAAATCAATATGGTACAAACAAGCATGTCTTCTTCATATGCTACTTTGTTAGCTGACATGCAGGCAGTTTTAGTAAAGAAGGCATTTGTACTTGCACTTATTACAGAAAGTATTATCTTTGAAGGCAAATATATGGTATTGATTCAAAACCGCCACTGCAGCCTGTCTGCAGCTACTCTTTCATAGCAGGATCCTTATACAAGCATTACGTATAGAGATTTCATTCAACTCAAACAGGAACCTCTTGATGGACATATCAATCTAGTACGTCATGTATATGAAATTCTCATAACTCCTGTATTTTGCATGTGGTAAAAATGATATGGTCATTGTAGTCTCCTCCTGGTGACTAGTAGTGTAGCTTTGGTGGACCACAACAATGCTTAGTGATTTCTCCATTTCTCAAGTGGACTTATGGGGTGATACCTCTCTCCTGGTCTTTGGCAGATACAATATGAGATCGTAAGTTGAGTCATGAAGGTTTGTGGGAATAATAATAATAATAATAATAATAATAATAATAATTGTGCTGTTGAACAAGTACATCTTTGTGTGAATTTTCTATGTTTATGCTACCAAAAAAGGGGCTACCTAGCATTTGGTACAGCCACACATTTTCTTCGTTTCATACAAGCAATATGTCTACATTTGTCTCAATATTAATATGAGTAAAGAATTCAATTAAAAGTGCATATTGATATTATGTCTATGACACATAATTAACTCTGCTTAACACAATATAACTTCAGAGAGTGCTAACCTGGGTGGGATACACATTTGCAACAGTTTCACATACTAGTACAGTATATTTTTGCCCATGGTCTCTAAAAAGTTAATCACATATTACAGCCTCTGCCAAAAATGGCTTGTAGCTTAAATTTTAATAGAAACCAAACTGATCAATTATTTAAAATTGGGGATGCTACTAGACTAACAAAATGACTTCTAAAATTTATTATCCATCTACACATGTAAATGTGCATTTGAGAGTGAGACTGGAAATTTCCGATCATCATCCTTGGACAAATTTTAATGGAGCCTAAGCCTGCAGTAACAAAAGCGAAGATTCCAATTGCTATGACACACATGACTATGGCATTGGAATATATGTGAAACCATGCAAATTGAAGTACATCCCTACTTTTAAAATTCAAGGTATATATATATGTGCTACTTATTTACATTAGTTGGTAATTTGTAGTAGAAATTTCAACTCACAGGTTATGAACATTAAAAAATTATTATTACTCAAATTGTATAAGAAGAACAAGCCGACCATACTGATCTCTGAGCTGTAGATTTCATTGACATCTTTAATGAAAGGTCTGTGTAGAATAATCAGTCTTGAAAAGATACTAAACATGTTATCGCTGATCCATGTATTTGTAGTATGTGCTCTACAAACTGAGCTATGCATGGAAAGGTAACTTCAAGGTGCAGTCTAAATCCAGTTTTAATTTGTTACCCTGTTCTTGAAGTCACAGAATGAGCTCAATGAACCCAGCCTCTTCCAGGATTTAAAAGAAACTTTATCTCCCTCATACACCCCATTACTTGTTTTTTTACAAGAGGTTAACAAAGATTAAATGCCACGTGAGCTACAAAAAAGGAAAGCATAGAAAAAACAGGCTAATTAAGTTGAAGATTGAGCTAACATGATCCCATTAAGGTTATAGTTATTAGGGAAGCACAAGGAAGAAAGAGGATTCTAGAGAGTGGCAGTGCAAGGTAAGAAACTCATGGCATAAGTGCATCCTGCACTTGGGTACCTCAACAGTGAATGGCTGAAGCTTCATGGAGGAACAAGTAGTATGTTGCACAGACATTAATGGTGGCCACCAGTTGTTACACTGTCCATGGAAATATCTGTAGAAAAGGCAAAGAGGTGATATAGCCCTACGGTGTGCAAGAGCTTCAAGGGTCCCAGAGAGCTCAGGACAAATTGGGTTTGAGACTCGACATTGGATACCATCCAAGAGATACTGGCGGGAGGTAGGTGCACCAGACCAGATATGGCAACAATACTCCATACATAATCATATTGAAGATTTGTAAAGGTAGAGAATACTCTCCAGAGAGAGGTATTTCTGTACTCAATAGAGAGAGCAAAACTTTCACGAAAGCTGACTTGGCAAAATGACATAGAATGACCATAATGACTTTAGAGTCCCACAGGTAAACAAATCAATCCTATATGATTTGACCAAGAATATTGATTTTATTGCTCTTGAAACCAGGCTACGTATCCTGCTATGAAGTGGGAGTTAAGGCAGGTCCCTAAGCTTTAATAAGATGCAATAAGTTTGAAGTACTAGTAGCCTAAACAAAAGTAAAACGTGGCATGCGACATAAAAGGACATACAAATTATCAGTCTATCTAACATCACAACGAAGGCAACAGTGGCTTTCCTAATAACTCTATGAAGCCCAAAACTCTCATTTCAAACACGTGATCTGTGTGATAAACTGACGATTGGTACGTCTGATCAGTACCAGCACAATCCTAGTGACCAGACAGTAGGGCAACACCCACTCATCAAAAACAAAGAAGGAATATGATTGGCTTTGACACCATACAATCATATCAATCAAATAAGTGTACAGCTGTTTAATGCACAATCGAACAAGTGCTAAAGAAAAATTGTAAGCGGCGTCCGTACATATTAATTCGAATCTTTAAAGCCTTGCAAAATTTGAAACTGAAATAACTAGCAATAACATATTTTGGTTAAATTTGCTCGTAAAATTTTTGATTTGTGGATATTGCACCCCTAACAACTGTTTCTGAGCATTCTACTTCTAAGTATGTTATGCGGAAGAGCCATTACTACACTCTAAGTATTTAAGCACCGCTTATGATCAGGGCTCGTGGAAAGTAAACAAAACTTTCACAAACACGGTGTCAAAAAAAGTTCAATATATGGATGTTGAGTTTCATGTCCTCGTACCCCAAGGAAAGCAGTTTAACAAATAATCAAATCGTTATCACAAAAAATACATTTAGTACTTGACTATCCATTATATGTGACCCTAAAGTAGGAACCACCGACGCTTTGTTATCGCTATTTCTTGGTAAATCAAGACAGATAGTTTCAAATCCTCTGAAGTCATAACTTTGCCTGGAATTTGGCTTTGAATACACCCTCTATTTTCAAATATCATAGCTACATCTAACAATACTTTGGTGACGATTTGTTTTGCATCGAAGCTCCCAATTACCACGGCAGTAGGATTGCAGAAATCATATTACGGAAAGGCTCACCCAAACACTTGAAACTCCCGAGTCACTCTTCTTGCACTGATCGGCCAGAAACTGGACCCCAACGGATGTATCCCCCACTTGCCTGTTATCGTGCCTGGATAGCACTGACAACTGAATAACTCTTCCTTGATACAGGTGAGTATCAAAACACTTGTTCCAATCTGGGTAAATAGTTTTTTTCTTCTGCACGAGCTGAATGCCTTCACCTTGCACTTCCATAGCCTCTTTAATTCGAACCTCGCAGTAAGGATCCCATGTTTTCCCATCGTGATCCCTCCAGCCTTCCCCTGCCTCAGCCTGAAGAAGCTTCACGCGAAGAAATCCCATAACTTTGTATTCTTTACAAGAAACAGTAATAAGTATTTCCTTTTGTCAGATTTGAATTCTGGTCTTTACTTCCAGCAGATTGACTGTGCGAATCCTGGATAGAATGGGCCTATAAGTCGCACAGCTGAAAAATTCAGCTACTTCCACAAAATACGAGTACCATTCCTGCAAATCCTCAAAAGTTTCTAAATATACAAACTATCTGTAAAATTATCTAATCAACTTTAAATTCCATAATCGTTTCACGTAACGGTTGTGGAAAAAGGATGAATCCTCACAGCGTCCTCAAGCTTAACTTCAAAAACTAACGAGGGTTCACTTTGCATTCGTTCATATTAAAGTCCTCCTTGCATTATGCATGGGTATATGTCATATGAGAACTATAAACATCGTATCTACGAGAGCTCCAGTGTATCAACTCCCTCGCATTTCGTGACTCATTTCAGGCATCTTTCTTGTATTAGTCATATTGGAAATGTTAAAGCTGCTTGCTGTCACGGCTAGAAACAGGACGTCTTGATGACACTTGTCGTTACTTGGATTGGTTAGATTGATATTTGAGTGCGACTTCAAATCTTCTATGAAGAGAAAGAGCGGGGATCGTGAAAACGGTAAACATTCCTTCCGTATCGGCTGCATGGTAACGAGGCAACAGAAATTCTGAATTGACAACATAACATGGAAACCGACTGAGACAGAACAGTGAAGCCAAAATTTCCTCTTTGCAATGACTCATTAAGCCAGCTTGAATTTTGAACAGAGAAGAGTTGTATTCCTGAATAAACTGATGCCAAAAAACTCTATAGGGTGGATCATTGGTGGGAGGGGCAAGACGAAGCCGATGGGAGATGCACTTTATGATGCTAAGAAATGAAGGATCATTCCAAGGAAGAGCTCTTTCATAGACATCGTTCCATCTCATGTTCTACTTCATGTTAGAAAGATGCGGACACGCCATTTTGCATTGTATCAGGGGCGTAAATATAGGGGGCTAGAGGGGGTCAACCCCCCAATATTTAGGGTCAAAGTACTTTTCATAATTACACCATGATCGCCGTTGTTTCTGCCATTAAGGACCGTATCGATCAGCCTGGCTACCAGGTTTACTTAAATCTGGAGAAAGTACGTTTAAACGGAGCAGTCGGCGAGAATTGCCATACTGCTATGAATATGTCGAGAAGGAATGTGAGAATGATTTCGACTTTACTCAGCTAAAAGTTAAGCTACAGAGTTTATCGTGCTCGTTTAAAGATAATTCTTCAGATATCAGCAAAATGGAAGCTGTGCAGCATTTACAAAGCTCAGCAAAGGTCAACGTTTACTTTTAGATAAAGTCATCAAGCTAGCACAATACTGCCTCGTAATGTCAGCAAGCAATGTTGTAAATGAACGTGCTTTTAGTGCAATGAGACGTATGAAGACGTACTTGAGAAACATGATGAACCAGAACAGGCTTAACCATACCATGTCTATCAACGTGTATTCAATAACGTTTCATAAAATCAGTTTTGAACGAATTTATTGACAGTTTTGACAGAAGAAAAAATGTTTTTGCAAAATTGTAAAGCCATCATTTTTAATAAAAAGATCAGCAAAATATTATTCATATTTTTTTGTTTTTACTTTTCCTTTCATCCTTTTTCTGAGAATGGTCGCCAGGGGACCACTAGAACTAGACAGCATCTGGTCGTAAATCATCAATTTGTTCGTGCATATCAACTATGCGGTTATTAAAACCGACTTGAAAATATACTTAAAGAAACTCAGATAGAACTATTTCAAATTGCATTTTTGACCCAAAATGTATTCCATAGGCTAGGTACTAAGTGATGAATTCAGCTTCATAATTATACATTTGTATGCCAATAAATGGTTAGGGGACTTTTACCAGGAATTTTAGGGCTTATAAATGATGGGATATTTCAATATTTTGTGCGATCTAAAAAGTTTTTTATTTATGTCAGAATATGTGTCAGAGACCGTTTCTGAGAAGCAGAGTTTCCACATTTTCTTCTTCGCCCAGTCATGGTGAGCGACATTTTCCCACTTCATCAATATCAAAATGTAGCCCCACTCAATATTTCTGTCAAAATTACGGCCCTGGTTATGATAAATATTGTCATAGAAAATCACAGTGTATAGGCACTCTCCATCCAGCATTTATAGCCACACCCTACTTTCTTACATCAAGCTCGCTAGGACTCATTCAAAATTCTTACTCCATTCTTGACTCTGAAAAAGAGGCTGGCTAGGTAGCAAATTCCTGAACAAGAGAATTGAGCCACGTAGATAATGAGTATTACTTTAAGGAGGCAAAAATCCTTGGTCTATCATGTATGTAGGCACGTGACCAGATAGGATGATAGGCCTTCCTCGTATCCTAGAAATTGACCAGACGCTTACAGTTTCAAGAGCAGATTTTGGAATGCTGCAATGATTTAATTTCCACTGAGGAGTATTTTTATTAATTTTGTTTACACATCCTTACCTTCTTCTTATTTTCTTTCCTTCCCCTTGGCGGAAAATTGTGCAGTAGGCCTATAGATTGTAAAGGCGCAGGATTCTCTCCAGTGTGGTTAGGTTGTGTATCTTTCTCTTGTTATCAAGGTGCGTGGTCCACTAGTGGAGCGTTAATGGACGTTTAAATTAATTGAATGATGATGAGATTAGGCGTATTAACAGTGAACTGAAATTTCTTTTTCCTCTTCCTCTCCTTCTTCTCCTTCTTCTTCTCCTTCTTCTTCTTCTTCTTTTTCCTCTTCCTCTCCTTCTTCTTCTTCTTCTTCTTCTCCTTCTGCTTCTTCTTCTCCTTCTTCTTCTTTTTCCTCTTCCTCTCCTTCTTCTTCTCCTTCTCCTTCTTGTTCTCCTTCTTCTTCTTTTTCCTCTTCCTCTCCTTCTTCTTCTTCTTCTTCTTCTTCTTCTTCTTCTTCTCCTTCCTTTTCTTCTATGTACCATATCCTTTCAGGACGTCGACGATTATGGTTTTCCATAGTACTCTGTCTCTTGCATTTCTCAGCAATCCATGCTCTTTCACATCACCTTGTTGATTTCCTGTTGTTGTCAGCTCTGCCATACATTTTCTTATACTTGTCAAATTGTTTGAATGATGATGAGATTAGGCCTATTGACAAGAAACTGAAAGTTCTTCTTCTTCGTCTCCTCCTTCTTCTTCTTTTTCTTCCTCTCCTTCTTCTTCTTCTTCTTCTTCTTCTATGTACCATATCCTTTCAGGATGTCGGTGATTATGGTTTTCCATAGTACTCTGTCTCTTGCATTTCTCAGCAATGCATGCTCTTTCACATCACTTTGTTGATATTCTGTAGTCTGCTCTGCAATACATTTTCTTATACTTGTCAAGTTCGTTAACCCTTGCCTTCAATGCAGCCTGTGAGGATTAAAATTTCCAGACTTTCCTTACCCATTATTTGTCCCAAAAACTCGAGCTGTCTTTTTCTGACCATCGGTAGTACTCTCTTTGCCGATCATACTTTCCTCAAAACGTCCTCAATTGTAACATGCTCTGTCCATGATATCAGCATTCGTCGATATAACCACATCTCTGCGGCTTCGCGTCGTTTCTTCATCTTTGACGAAATTGTTCAGGAGTCACTGCCGTACAAAAGAGTAGACATTACGTAGCACTCCAAAACTCCCTTCTTTGTTCGTATTGTGAGCTTTCTATCCTTCAAGATTTTAGTCAATTTCTGAAATGCATCTTTTGCTACTCCTATGCGTCTTCGGATATCTGCATTGCATTTTCCATCCTCTATAAGCGTAATACCCAGATAATTGACCTAATCCACCTGCTTGATTTTCACATCACCTATCTGTAAATCACACCTTGGGATGTCTCTGTTGCTTTTGACCATATATTCTGTCTTCTTCCCGTTGGCGTTTGATCCTTTTTTATTGCTTTCTTCGACAAAATTTCTCAAGCAGTTCTTTGAGCTCTTCTTCCGTGTCTGCCTCTAGTGCAATGTCATCTGCATAGCGCACATTGTTGATGTTATGTCAAACAATAACAAAAGCTGGGAAATCCTCCAATTTCCTTACGATCATCTCGCTGTGCATGTTAAATAAGTCAGTTGACAAAACACATCCCTGTCTTACTCCTCTTTGTATTTTGATGTATTTGCCTTAAGTGCTCTCAATTTTCATGCATTCAGTTTGTTTCCAGTATAAATTGCGAATCAGCCGTAAATCTTTGCCATGTAGGTCCAGCCTCTCCAAAGTCCCAAGAAATTCTTCATGTTGTACTTTATCGAATGCCTTTGTTTAGTCAATGAAACACAGGTATAGACCTATCTGCATTTCTATTGCCCTCTCTGACATCCTTCTGATCATGAAAATTGCATTTGTTGTCCCTGTATCCTCAAAAAACCACTCGTTTCCTTTCCTATTTCCAGTCTTATTCTGTTGCGAGCTATAGTTAGCAGAACGCTCAATGTTAACTTTGTCATTTGACTCATCAGGCTGCTTGTTCGATGAAATTGACATTCGTTGGTACCTGGTTGCTTCAGCAATTTTCGCCTGGTCCTGGTGTTCTCTATCTTTTCATTTTGTTCATAGCTGTTCGTACTTCAGACTTCAGGAGTTTGGGACCCATGCTATCACGGCCTGATACTCTACCTACGAAGCTATTACACAATTATTACATACTTCACATTTCTGTAATCTCCACATTTGCTACCAATCATCGCCTGTGCAAATCTACATTCAGCTAACTGTAGGCCAACACAATTTCGAGACCAGCCTCCCTAAGTCATGTGACTTGACTGTCAATCAAAGCTCATTAAAAGTTGCAAATATTGAGAGCTAACATGGCAACTAGAGAAATGTAAAAGTTATCTTACACATTGTTTCGTTTTTGAGCATCGTGAACACCAAGTTAAGAATTAGGTTTCTCTACCACAAAATCTAATTTTTTTTGCAGATGTAAATATCTAAATATATGTCTAGGAATCTATGGGTGTATGATGTATGACACATCCTATAGATATATCAGAATGATATTTTTTGCGAATAGCATTCCCCCTCAAAGTAATAGACGTAGAACATTATTTCCCAACGTCAAAAATCATACTCTGTTTCCACACTCACAATGCTTGTTTAAGCCACTCTACTGAAATGGGAACATCGCTTAGAGATCTTGTTTTTCGATAACGAGCACAATTATGGACAATGAGGGTTAATGTGGGAATTCGTATCTGCTATAATACCATTTTGCGTATGAGGGAAAAAGTACGGGGTCTGGAACAGATCGTCGGGGAACACCAGACAAGACGTCGCTTGTACTTGACTTAACTCCCTCTTTAGAGAAAAATGGGGGTAAAATTTAAATTTTCTTTTGCAAAACATAATAAACCCGTAGACAGTTTTCATATGCCGGGAGTCACCTGATCTGAGGCCGATAATAAATAGGGGGCGCTTTTATATTTCCGTTCGTAGGTCAAATTATGACTGTATTTTTCACATTCAGAGACTTGTAAATATATTTTAAAAATCTTGAGAGTAGTTTGGTATATAAAATTACTACATGTAAATAAATAAATAAATAAATAATATGTATATATAGATATAGATATGGAATAAATTATTACAGATACTCGTCCATCCCTTTCATCTACCCTCCCAGCACAAAAGTACAGAAGAGTGCCTGAGTGTAATTGCTGTACATCAATGGGTCTCGACATTTTGTCGCTATGAGACACTTCTACAAATGAGCCTTGAGCTATAAAGCACAGATGATGTATTCAGTACAAAAATCTTACAGACTAATTTTGATAGAATTTGCGGGATGTATCTTACAACAATCATCCACGTTAAGAAACTGACAACATTTCAAGCGGAGAAATGGTTATTACAGAGAGATATTAGTGTGCGGAGCTAGGGAAATCTAAGACATCTGTACAGTCACAATGGCTTGTATTGGGGAAAAACTGGGCAATCAGTGCCAGAAATACAGGTGTTTAGTTATTTTGCTAAGTACAAATACAATTGGAACTGCCAAATTAAAATTCGCATGAATATCTTTTATTTAAAATTTTGGCAGAAAAAGTTGTGCCTCCTATAAGTTGGAATGTTACCGTACGTTGACGACGTCCAAGAAGACCCATAACATACGTGTTGTGGTAACGTGGAGCAGATCGGCAATACTAGTGTCAGTGACGCGATTCGTATACTAGTTTTTAATCAACACTCGAGGAGAGCTCGTCACACACAAAAGTTGATCCGAATATGCAATCCTGCAAGTTTGCGTTTTGAAGACGTTGTGGGAGGCTGCCCAGCGTCATATGTCGCCAAAATAAGACGTGAGGTTCTTTTAAACACAGTCCTGATTTTATTGTCGACCAACGGGTCAACACGCTCCAGCTAGTATTCCTTGGAGAGCTCGGTGACGAAGCTTGTCTGAGCTTGATGATTCTCCTTCATGACATCCAGCACAACATCACGTGCTCCCTCCATATATTTAAAGACTGTTGAAGCATGCAGAGATCTGTAGTAGCGTTCAAAATTTGCTCTCTTCAATACGGTGATATTCTAACAAAAAAGATGCCTGTATTTTCCATCAATATCAATATCTCATTGGATGTTAAAAGGACGGTTCATATACAGTAGTACCTCTTCGGCCAGTGGTAACTACACTAGTAACTGACGGAAAGTAAATCGCGCAGAAAATGCACGCTGATTGGCTGGCGGTCATGTGATGCAAAGCAATGTTTTAGGGTACTCCATAGTGACGTCAGTCTGTCTGGTTACACTGATGCTGCATGTGTCTTGGGTCAATGTATCTATTTTGAGCCCGTAACTTGCAGTTATGACCTCAAGACAGCAATCTATGCAAAATTTGTTTTCTCAAATCGCCAACCCACTTAGCACTCATTATGCATTACACGAAAAACTAAATTTTATTTTCTTTTATCAGAAGAGCAGATGGATTAGAATCTGTAAATCTACGTGACTGGAACATCAATTTTGAAGAAAACTGCCAAAAAATTGGTCGCTGATCTCAAATAGCAAGCATGTTCATAACAATCACCACGGACTCATTCTTACCATTTCAAAACCATTCAGTGGTGACAGCAAGCTCCTTCATAACAACTTGGAAACATCTAATAGATGGGGGCAAACGTTCTAAAATTTTCAAGTACTCAGAAATTTGGCAAATCCAAAACAAAAAGATCTGCTTTCTTTCCACTTTTTATCTCTCAGTGCAGCTGCCGCATACTCGTTATACAGTTTCTCATGCTTTTTCGTTATATAAGCTTTCATGTAGTAAACGAAGCCTGGTAGACAACTACTATGTAGTTTAATTTATATGACGGTGCGTGGGAGTTAATCAAGTCGGCGCGACTGCATCATCGAAGTACGAAGGCGGTAGCATACCGCGAGCAGCAGACAGCAGCTTGCTAAGATGGAAAGAAAGAAATCCACAAAGTGTTAACTGCCTAATACTTCATTCCCGTATCAAATATTATTGTATTCCCGTAAACCGCTCAAATGCATAAAAGATATTACGGGAGCGTTGACTAGGAATAGGAGAAATCCTAACAAGATTTCAAAAATTCGACATGTCGCTGAAGTCCCCCCTTTCTCCACGCCCAAGGTATATAAAGGTGTTCCACCGTCTACTAGCGTGCGAACATCTGAACGGTTGCCGAAAACAGAAAATTAAAGTCGACCCCATGGGTTCATACGTCCGATAATCTGTTTTGGCAAAAGAAAGTGCTTCGTACTTAACTATTGTCAGTCTAAAGAAATGGTTTCACTATTCCATGCAGTATTGATGTACAATAAACGAACCACTTCGTGCGATTTGTCAAGGAGGAGGGTGAGGATTAGCAACAGGAGCAAGAGCAGGAGCAAGCGGCGGAGAAGAAGCTAGAGAAAGGGGAGGAAAAGAACGAGAAAATGAGAAGTAATTGGAGGAGAAAAGGGAGGAAGGTTAAAGAACGAAGATGAAGGAAGACGAAGGAGAAGAGGAGCAAGCAAAGGAGGGAATGATGGAGGAGAAGACGGAAAGGCAGGATAGGGAGCACAAAAAAGGGAGGGACGTAAAGGGGAGAAAAGAAAGGGATGGAGAGGAAAAGGAGGAGCGGAGCAGAAAAGAAGATTGGTGATTCATAAATATGACGATGAAGACGATTGTGACTATGATGATAACGATGTTGATGGCAATTATCATATTTCAAGGAATCGTCTTAATCAGCATCTTGATCATCTTTCTTATGGTCGCAAGAGTTAGGAGCTGCCAGAGTTAGGAGCTGCCAGAGTTAGGAGCTGCCAGAGTTAGGAGCTGCCAGAGTTAGGAGCTGCTAGAGTTAGGAGCTGCCAGAGTTGGGAGCTGCCAGAGTTAGGAACTGTCAGAGTCACGCACTGAAAATCAAAAGGCGTTGCTCGAAATATTATATTCTTGAATAAAAAATTACAAATTACCTAAAACAGAAATATCAGGTCTGGGTTATGTACACAAACAACGTTCTCCCCGAAACAAAATCGTTTGACGAAGCATTTGTCCCCTTAACTCACAGCTTCGCCTCGGTGAGCAAGAACATGTAAAGAAATCATCACAAACATATGAAACAATACCGAATGACTTGGTTTCCAGCTACTCACAACTAGGAAGTTGACTAGTGGAATCACTGATCTCCAATAAGAACTAGATCGCACAACTAAAAATATTGTACCTACATACTAGAATAATTGCAATAGCATTAGCATCTTCGGGTTCTACACGATATGTCAGTTGTTTCAATTCCATCAAATTTGAAATTAAAGTTGAGTCCGCAACTAGCATAAAATCATTCAAACACTTTTGTTACACTAAGTCATATCATCATGCATGGCTGTCGATGGGTTAATACGGGGACGTTACAAACTTGATTACAAAGCAAACCTCATATGGTGGAGCGGGCTATTGTCTCTAATGTTTCAATGGGGTACCGGCATTGAACCCAGGTCGAAAATTAACAGACCCCTTGACGAGTCCGCAATCAAATCAAAACCATTTCGACAACTTATTATCAAGAAGCTAAGACACTATCTAAAATTTAGACCCTGTTGAGAAACTAGGAGAGAAATAGTGACTTTGCTTGTACTGTTTTCAATAAACTTGCGTTGTTACATGTCGTCCCAACTACTCTGCTAACCTCATGGACTCCCTAAAGCACTTGCCAGTCAAACTCTGCCTTACAAACTGTACGTCAGGATAATTACATCTTCTGGCGAAGCACTCTAGCAGTCATGTTTACTACTCTTATCAGTCACCTTCGAATAACCACGAATAACCCTAGTTATAGCGTAATAAGATACTGATATGTTTCATGTTACATTTTCAGACATAAATTTCCAACGAAAAACCACGATTTCTGATAATCAGTAACATGACAATTGCAAATACGTTCTTTGTCAATGGAAAACATTTCGGGATATTTATGAACTTTTTCGGATAATCAAAATCCTAGACAAGCTGATATCCGAAAATGAAAACGCTTATCACATTGGTCAATTGATATGTCTGATAACTTTCACGAGAGAATTATTTTTTTGTTCCCTGACTAGAAAAAGAGATATGCAAGTGAGGCGAAGCTTTGGCGTTGAAAAGTACTGCCACTGGTCCCTGGAGCCTAACTGGCCCCCCTCTCAGTTGACTTACTTTCAAAGCTACTTCTTCTGTTCTGTACATGAGGCTTATTGATGCTTCAGGGCCTGACAATGATGGTAACAGCTATGCCAACAACATACGGGGATAAGTAACCCAAGCTAGTTCTTTCACGATATCAGTGACTATAATAAACCGTAAGAAGGACATAATGTGCTTCAAGGAGTTTCTATGATACAAATTCCAGGACACCTAGACAGTATCCATTAAGCAAAAACGCGCTGAAAATCTATTCAAACATGAATATAATCTGGGAAATAGTACCAAAATTACTGATGTAAGGAACACTAATTCAACATGGCTACCGTTGATAAATCTTAAGCAAAATCTCTCTGAATTCAAACGTCATTCAGTATTACTATATGATGCTTGATGGCTTTAATTACTAAAACACTAACACATATACAAGAGAAACACTATAATCAAAGATTTAGTACCCATGGCAACTAGCGAGCACGTTTTTCGCTTTCCTACTACATACACGAATTACTGTAAGCGGAACACTCTAGTATATAACTCTTCCATATAAACGTGCAGCTTATCTTTGAATGTCTTGATGACTATGAAAAGGAATGACTTTAAAACTACATTGCAACTTTATTGAATGTGGTGCAAAATCATAACTATGACATGATTCTCTTGATATACTAAAGCTATAGAATCTATCATAACTGCTTGAGGTCAACGCCCCAACTTGGAGCTACAAAATATATTTGCTGTCTAATGCGAAACTCAAGACCAGCAGAAGGCTGTGCAATGCATTACGTAAGAGCGACCCTGAAAGAGGTCTCGAAGGGGCCCGCTTCAAAAGAATAATGTGGCCCCCATTATAATATGATTTTATCAAAGTCCCTTGAGTGCGTACAGTATTGCAGGAATTTAAGGCAGAAGCAGATCTATTTGTGTATCCACCAAACTGTGAATCGAAGAAAAAGCATGTAAGTGATACAAGATGGTGCGAAACATTCGTTTTTAAAATAGAACTCGACTCAACCTTATAGACATCGCGAGTCCAACGGATAGCTGGGAGATGCCTGAACATATCGATAAGCCATTGGTCCAAAAACTTTAAAAATTGTAGTGACAGTCCGTGGTCCCTAGCAAACGTAAGAGGATTTAGCTGCATACAAAAGCTGCATTTACCTTCACGAAATATTAATTGTTCCAGAGTAAAGAACCGTCAGAATCGGAACTTTACAGATTTTATACAACAATGAATAAACCCGGTAAGGAAACCGAATGTTGAAATATCGTTTTAAAATCTGATGCCTTAAATTCCCGTAATATTGTAGTCCTCGGTCCATGCCAGATTTACAAGATCTTAAGTTAATTTAACTATGTTCTCTCTTTTACACCACAACAATCACTTGAATCGAGATATTTAAGATCTTTTCAACAACAAAATCCTGGAGTACAAAATGAGTGATCTCGCCCAACGAAAGTTTTCACCCCATAAGTTAGGCCATTAACACACCAATACTGAATTTCCTTCATATTCAGCCCCTAGATTCCCATAATAATGTAGATTTAAAGAAATGTCACGGGAAACCCTCCTCTGTGAGTAAGGTCAAAGCTTTCGCAAAGCTACCCCTCCATTTCTACACGTCTTACGTCTTAAACCAACTATCACAAACCTGAAAATGACTCCATCGATAGCGAAATATACAAATCTAATCGTTGCTTGCTCATTAGAGAAACAAATGCGAGAAACGTGATTCCCTCAATGGTATGTGAGATTATCCTGACATAGTAAAGACATGGGTTCTAAAGCTAATACCCCCCTTGTGGATACCATGAGTAGCTATTGACCTCTAAGCTTAGAAGCAGTCTTTTGCAAAGGCCCTATGTACGCAAACTATTAATACCTTCACAGCTCATTATACCTTGTCTGTCTGTTTGGAGCAGTTTGCTCTTTTATACTTTACAGGACAGTTCATTGCCCTCTGTTGTTCGCAAGCAAGAACAAGTACCATTTATCTAACTCCTGATCCAACCCTACCACTTGATCCAATCCTATCTCTTAATCCAGTCCTAACTCCTGATCTAGTCCTTAGTCCCGACCCAATCCTGACTCCTGATCCGCTCCTATCTCTTGATCCAGTCCTAACTCCTGATGATGCCCTAACTACAGATACAGTCCTACCCCTCGACCCAGTCCTACCTCCTGATCAAATACCACTTCCTGATCAAATACCACTTCCTGATCAAATACCACTTCCTGATCAAATACCACCTCCTGAGCCCATACTTGTTGATATGTCTCCATCAACCGTGAATCATTCTATTCACCACAATTTAAGAGGCCTCACTTACAACAACCCTATTTCGTACAACAACCATAAAAGGGACGTCTACCTTTTCTACAGCCATTGAGTCTTTCCTGATCAAATGAAACCACTAAGTCAATGCTGCGTTGCAAACGTGCGTATCAGTCTATCACTTAATACTCTTGCCAAGATGTGCACATCCCATGACCTCCAGGGCAAAAGTACATATTAGCGGCTGACCTTACGACGACACGGTTTGCATAATCAGCAACATGCACAAAAACACACAGGGTGACACTCCCATCCGTGTTGCAGGTCACTCTGCTCCTCGTCCAACAAAAATAAACTATGTATTCCTTACGTGTCAGGAAACTCGAATATTGTACTCAAACAAAGCTCGAATAATGCACCAATAAAATGTGAGACATCCAGTCATGCATTAAACGTAGGTTTGGCCCAGTCTCTTGCAAGCTAAACGATGCACACAATGTTAGTCTACCATCTCAAGTAATGCCAATTATGCTCTCAAAAAAGGTCAGGCATATTATCTTACGTTGGAAAATGGCTAAACGGCGAAAAAGCAACGAAAGATCACGCGTGTTTTCGCGGTTTATCAGGCTCAAACTCCTCGTGAGTCGAGAATAGTCTAGTCGAAAGTCAAGCAACAAGACTTTATCCACAGTTGGACTGACGCTTTGCATTGCATTTCAATTTAACTGCAGTTTACACAAAATCTCGTCGATGTCTATCTATGAAATGATCTCTCCATGGCAAGTTAAACAAATATTACGATTCCTAGGGTGTAGGGCATACCGGCTAGTAAAGGACATTACAAACATCGAGGGCACTTGGGAAGCACAGTCCATTCTACGCTAATAAAACATTAGCCAAATCTTCCAACGAATTTCATCCAGTTGAAGTTCAGCAATTTCACCACAAATTTGTGCAGGAATTATGACATGTAACATAAAGTATACCAAAAGAGCTATTCAATACGTTCAATCCGCCGTCCCCTTTGACGCTTTTAATGCCGCAGCGGCGTGAATACTTGCAATCAGTTCAGGGGGAGTGGCTGCCGCTTGATTTTTGCGTGGAGGTTTCGGTTTAACGGCTGGTGCTTGATATCTCCCAGCGTCCACAGAAGCCGCTGAAGGTGATCTTTGGTAGTCGTCCGATCCGCGCGGAGGATCTTCCAATGAGCTTGCAAAACTTGCCCTCTTCAATGTGACATTGCCTTGGGAATCCGAATCCGGGATTATTCCACTTGGTAAACCATAACCAAATCCGGCTCTCCGGACACCAGTACGCTCGATAGTAGGAACATTGAAGATCTTGCTCCTGTCCTTAACACTGGATTTCGCATAGGAGTCCACGGGTGGCTCAGGAGGCGATTCTGTAGGCTTCGGGGGCAACTCGTCTAACTGGCCTGATTTAAGCCTGCTTTGAGTTTCCAGAATGTCTTTGTCCGATATGTGCAAAGGTCGTACTGCTGCCACACGTGGTGGATTCACACTTCCAACTCGTGGCGCACCGAATGCCTCACGAACAGCGCTAACGGTAGTAGTTAGAGACTCGTCCTTAAGTTCTGTGTCTTTTCTTTGCAGTAAACCAAATTTTGAAGACAGGGTTTTGCTCTTCTCGCTTGCTGCTCTTGTAACGGGTACCCCGACAACTGGTTTTGGCATCGTCATGTTCCTTTCACTTAGCGTTCGGCGAGGTCCGGGTATAATGTTTGACTGATACTGAGGGCAGGTGGGGTCTATCGTTGAGAATAAATTGGCTGTGTTCATGTCAACTGCTGGAGACGGTAACGGAGGTGGTGACGGATCTGAGGTTTTTTCGATTGGACTATCACGTAAATCTAAACGAAGCTGTGTATGCTTGTCTGACGGTGGATCTGGCCACTGATCCAAATCTTCTGACAGCTTCCTGCTTTGACCAAACGATGAAAAGCGACTAAACTGCTCTGTTTCGCTCTGTAATGGCCTGCTTGTCTCTGTTGTCGTTTCCTCCGGAATAATTTCCGTGGTCTGCCGGCGGCTTCCAAAGCCCGAGCTTTCAGAATCACTTCTCTCCGGGTCATTACATAATAAACGTACGTATCGCGCTGGTACAAAACCATTTTGGCCACCAACCTGGGCGTCCCACCAGTTTTCGTTCGTACGTGAGAATACCAAAATAATGTCACCTTTTCTGAAGGACAGCTCCTTGGCTGAACGGGCAGAAAAGTCGTATAACGCCTCGGCCTCGAAACACTCGACATCTTGTTCTACAACAGCAATAAAAGAAAACGAGAAACCGTAACTTAACGCGGTCACAATTAAAAAAACACTACAAGGACACTTCCTTTGAATATAATAAGCTCAATGATACACTGAAAAATCCAGCACTGTACATGAGAGCGTTTGATTGAGGGCCTAAAGTGCAGTAACATTTTTCAAGGCGAAGTGGGGGTTGGGGCGGGGGCGGCGCTTATATGATTTCCACCCATTAGTTTGAGCAGTCGTTAACTCCCTTTTAACAAACTTGAGTCCCATTAACTCATTTTGAAAACGTGGTTGTGACATCCGAAAACGTAAGTGTCAGAGCGGTAGTTAAAACCCTAACATCTGGGTTATAATACCTCTACGACCCCGTGCAATGGCCATTAGTACGATATTGCCCCTTTGGAGGGGTGCCCATTGAAATCAGAGTTATCGGAGTTGTGCGCCACTGCAGTGCTTACGTTGAAGTGACGGTCACACTTCTTACATAAAATTAGTTAAGAATCTACCAAGGTGGCCTTCTGGACCGAAACGGAACTACGCAGAAGAAATTCTTCTAGTACAAGGGTTAGTTAATTCGTAAACTGCTAACGTAAGTTCTATGCTCTACATGGTTATGGTAACAGTGGGTAGAATGCAAGTTGAAAGTATAAGCTAATGTAAACTAAAAAGCTTCCTGCTGCTCTCCTTTAAGTAAGACAAGAAACTGTCCAATTGCGAATACAAGAATTCAGCCTTTGGTGAGAATCTATTAACGACTATAAATCGTACTTTGTGGTTTGCTTCATCGGCTCCTGTTTCATCAAATTCTTCATAACTTACAAGGCTATTATTAACTGCACTGTGTATTTGAGGTGATGAAGAAAATGGAAAGAGATGGGTCTTATCCTGGGGTTTGAGTGGCGGTGTTACACTGCATCAACTATTAAGCTAAAACCAATAAAGTCCGCTTACTTGAGTTGAGATCTGAAAACTAACGCAAATAACACTGAAAACTTTCGATGATCGGGCTCAAAACTCCGTGAACAAACCCGGACCTCAGTCACTACGATACGCTGAAACTTAGTATTTTATGTCATGCAAATATATAGTAAATATATGCCTAAACTGTAGTAAGGAGGAATACCATTCAGTTAGATTTTAGCCTGAATATTTGGGGGTAACTATTTCGGCTAGTTACTTGTATTTACTAAAAGCGCTTGTGATATTGACTAGATAGTTCTGGCAGTTAACAGACAAGATAGGCTATCTACTTAGATATTTTCTGCAGTCGGCTTAATTCAATTCAATCAGGCTGAGGTGCGTTGTCCTGAACTACAAAGTTGTTATTGAAAAGTTGTGACAAGATATTGGAGAAATAGAAAATGCACGGCGTGCACTGTTTAATTTAACTAGGCGAACAACGATGTTCCACATGCTGTGGCTGGCAGAAAAAATGTAATAGCTTTTAAATTGAGAAGTAAGCATGGGCATATCAATGCAATCGTATGAGAAGCTATTGTCACAATTCTGTGGTAATTTTTAAGGTTTTAATCCGAAGGACATTGTTTGAAATAGAGTGGAATAACCCAATAAATTTTATGAAATCGGTAAGTAGTGAATAAGAACCGCCGTGGTCTAGTGGTTAAGGAGTCGGACTCGCATGCCAGGGTTTGTGGGTTCGGATCCCGCCTTGCCCGATAAAAAGACTATCGATTTGGGAAGGCAACGGCAGACCGCCCCTGTAAATGTGCACTCTCCCCAGGACATTGCTTACTCTGGCTGGGCAATAGGCTACGCTCGAAATCGAGTATGCCACCAAAAAAAGAAGAAAAAAAGAAGAAAAAGTGAATAAATGAACGTTGTGAACACTTCACTAAGTTCTTAAATTACCAGCTGCTGATAATGGCACAAGAGACGAAAATTCGCAAGAGATGTAACTTACGTCCTCCCTAAAATGCAGTAAAGAAGACCACATCGCTTTCTTTTTAGCAATTTTGATAGGCAGTGCGTCGCAAGATTACATAAAAATGTTCTGTTAGGCAATAAAAAATTAAGAAAAACTGGTTTCGTTACTTCTTGAAAACAATTTCTCATTCACCGTTCGAAATAAAGATAGAAAACCGAATTACGGAGTAAGAATACATGGACAAATGTCGTAGCAATAGCTGAGCTTCTACAGGTATCTCAAACCAGTATTTTATCTCTCTCTTGCTCTTCCGTATTCATCACTGACAACAATTAAGCCCTAACATTCCTCTTTATTTATCCCTGACCAGATTCACATCTCTGACATATCACATACTTTCCAACTAACTAACCTTTTCTAAACTCCTGACCAGTATAAAATTCCTCGCATATCCATCATTTATTCTTTCAAGGTAAAAAAGCCTTTTACATATCTCATAATTGTTCGTCGCCATGATCTAATCTTCAACATACTGACCCATATTAGGTGAACGTAAACAGCTATTTTTGCCTAGCTCACAAACTGGGATGATTCTCTTCTCAAAATTTTCCCTACTATCGATGCAAAGCTATCACTCTTTCGTGTCTGTTGCAACCACATTTCATGATCTATTCTATTTTCTGCCTCTGCGATTTTGAACTACCCATACGCGTTCTCTGTTGGCAAGAGAAAGCTGACACACTTCTTTTGTACCATTACAAAAAAAATTATGGGCAGCCTTATGTCATGTAGTAGTCAGCAGTTTAAGTAGATGCTTCTAGAGTTGTGATGTAATCTTGTCATAAGACCATAACGTAAATTTGTGGGTAGCATTAACGAGCGGATTTCGCGAGTGAATAAACAGCAGCGATAAGTTCTTTTGAGTCTTGTCTGCTTAACTCATGCGACATAGAACGGTCACTAACCCATTTACAGTAGCAAGGTAACGAAGGGAGGGATCGAAGTGTAAGCAACACCATCGTTGATTGGCTGATTCACAACATCTTGACGGAATTACAGTTCACGTCGCTGTACTTAACTTTCCTTGTTTGGCCAGTAGGAAACGGCCTCTAGAATACGTTTACCGGCACTTGAGGTCCACATCTCAATAAGTTTATTTTACCATATTTTTTTAATCCTTCACTCGATACAAGACAGGGTTGCCACTTTAAGGTATTGAATTACTTTGAAAGAAGTAGAAATAAAAAGTAAACAAAAAAATAGGTGTAATTACAGACAAAAAAAAGATTTCAAAGAAGACAGCGATTGACATTAGATTTAAAAGTGTCAAGATCATAAGTAAAAGGAAAACAGTCTGAAGACAGAGAGTTCCAGATTTTGGCAGTCCTAAGGCAGAAACTGTTAGCATAGAAATTTCTGTTTATTTTAGGAATAGAAACAGAAAAGCCATGCAGAGATTTAGCATACCGAGTGGACATTGACCTCATGAGGGGAAGAGGAACCAACTCAGCCAGTTCAAATGAACACCAAAGTAGTAACTGTACAAAAGACTTAGAGATGCTCTACGGCGAGACAGAGGTTACAGTGTGCGGGACAGTTCAAATATTTCACGCGATCCTTATCCTTTTCATTTCAAAAGTTCAGTATGGCGGCCCTGCTTCTTTCACTTTTTGCTTATGCAGCGCCTGTGTAACAGTGATCCGAGGAAACATTCGCATTTTTCTCCACATTTTAACAAAGCCCGAAATTACTTACTCAGCAAGCTGCCATGCCGACGTAATTAATATCGATTAATATGACGTATAATTATGATCGACTGATCTTCGTGTCTACTTGGGCAGCGCTGACCACACTAGCCGAACTCATTTCTCGCGATCCTCCTTATACTGTCTCCGATCTCCTTAACGCATAATTACCAAATACTTAGCGATATAACTTGATAGTCTAACTGTCTTTACAAGATATCTTAATGAGTTGAGAAGCCTAAAAATACTCTCTCTTTGCAAAATGTTCCAAGCCAGTGGTTTTAAGTTTACGTTTCGTTTGCTGCAAGAGTCACACACGCTCTTTTTGACAAGAAACAAACTATTTTAGTTGAGGTGGAAGGCGTTGCTTAAATTACTTTCCTTTAGAAGTTCACTACTTACTAAGTTATTGCCGGCTAGCTACCTACATGGAAATATCAATTTTGCGTGTTTCTCTACTTAAGTAGTCAAGAGCGCATAATAAATTCTCTTCGTGAATGCCTGCATATGTCAACAGACCCGAGTAAATGACATCCAAACAGTTCAGAGCAGCAAGCACCGATGGGCAGGCCATATTTCACACCTCCAAGGTAAGATAACAGATGGACCACCAGGGCAACGGATTCGACCCCAAGGCAATGGCCAAGACTACGAGGGCGACCAAAGATTAGATGGAGTGATGCCCGATGCATGGACCCTGCCTGCATGGCCCTACACGGCTGGCTAGCCAGTGGAAAGAATCCAGGGAGGGGTTCCTCTATCAGGAGTGAATAGCAACCCTGGATTTGGACTTGGATTGGATGTTAGTGTCCTTTTAGCTCCTTTTCGTATTCCCTCTTTTCTGATTTTGTTCTCAATTTCTTCTTGAGCTCTTTATACTGCTTTCTGGGCATAACAAATTCGGGCTCGATTGTAACTTAGCAGTTTAGTCGTTTTCTAAAGCTGTTGTTGAAGAGCCTCGTTATGTTTGAATGCTGAAAAACGCGTGAATGTAATCATAATTTACACTCACAGACCACGAAAGCACACTGATCACAATCGTAGCTACAGTATCAACACCAAATGTGATCGAAATCAGCACCTGTTCATTACAATTTTCACAATCAATAGTCAATTAAAATACGTCTCGTACCCAAATTATGTTGGCCCACTACAGGCAGCATAACATACTTACAGCAATGCTGTTGTGAACACTAACAGATTAACTCTTAAACTTTTCCACATTTTCTGGGCCACGTTCTTGTGGATAAAGGTAACAAACGAATATAAAATATAAAAGAGGTATGCAAAGAATTACATAGATCCGCAAGCTTTTTGCGGGAATAGAAAAATAATTTCAGTACAGCAACGTGACGTCAGTGAAGTGGATGTGGAATACTATGCAAAATCAGTATGTAACGCCTCTCTATAAATCGAATTTTCAGACCTATTATCTTTGTAGAGAATTTTATCTGATTGGTATTGTCATGGAGAAGTAATAATCCGAACTCTTCTTATTAAATTTACGCTAAAAACGTAAATGGGCTTTAAATCATTGGTGTAAAACCTCTGCCTTTGGCTACGGATAATCGATCTCAGTGATGCCTTAGTGCCATGCGGTAACTAAATGGCCTTGTGGTTGCTACTCACTACATCACACTTCACTTAGAAATACTTAAAAAAAGAAAACGCGGCTTAAATTACAACACCGAGGCTACAAATCTTCAAAATGAAAACGAGATCGATTCCTGAAATACGGGAGTCTCATCGACCCTTAAGTCATGCAATACCAGACAGTAATAGATACCAGATGCTAATAGTTCTACAGGTTTCATTTCACCCATGCTATACGATATACGTCGGTGACATGTCTGATACAGACAATACCCTGCCACTGCAAATGGTGTTGAAAAGTATCAGATATGCATTACGAACAGTATAACGCTTTATTCAAAACAATTCGATACAGTTTCTGCCTTCTTCAGAAAACGAGAAGTCACGAAATGCATATAGCACACTTCCAGTGGCATGGAACTCAAGCACAACATTAGAAATGCATTAATACTATGGCTTCGTTGGATATCGTAAGCTAGCAACGTAATCTGGTACAAAAAGGTATCACGTACCGTAAAACGAAGGTCTAGCTGGGGCTCACTATGGAATACTTAAACATCCAAAATGTTCGGCTACTAACTTTCGGTCCTTAAATTTCCGAATGATCTTTTTACATTTTCTGGCACTTCAACCCACATTTCGGACAAAATGAAGACATTGATTAAAACATCCGATCCTCCCCCCTTTTAACAGCGGAAAGCATTTTGAAGCACTGGGAGAAGCCAATACCCATTACAAAAACAGCCGAAAATTGACGCACTTAAGAGTAAGCTGAAGGAGGGGGGCCTTAATAGTTAGTTCTATTTTGTAAACAGATTAATGTAGCACTGCCTTTCAAGCCAATTAACCATATCTGTGTAAAGAGGTGGCAGGGGATCATCCTTCGCCCCTAAAACGTCCCACAACTTAAATTAAAAGACCAAATCCAATAGGCATCCGGCTTCTTACTCATCAATTTACTTATTGACAGTTTGACCACGTGACCGTATAGTGACTTTGACATTTTCACACTATTTCAAATGACACCTGTGCATTTTATATCATTGAAAAAAGGAGGCCATCAGAAATTATAACACTTTCACT
>JAAAKL020002788.1:0-24928 GCA_010016065.2 Carybdea cf. marsupialis auct. non (Linnaeus, 1758) | reverse complement strand
CCAAACAATCACTGACATTCACTTACAACAATAACAGGTTGATAGAAGAAAACTTCTTTCTTAAAATAAACACATCCAGAAGAAAATTTAGAAAGAGACAATTACAGAAGAAGACAAAATAAGTCAGCCAGACTGTAAGGAATTGGACTTTTTAGTCATCTTCTGACATCTAATGCTGTATTAATTGTACAGGTGAGTGATTCCTCAATTAGGTCACAGAATCATCTCCCAGAAGCATGACTGGCACACATTCAAATTTTAAAGATAGAATCTGAGTGAGATGCAATAAAAACTCCATTTGTCAATTTTTTAATGAAAAATCCAGTTCAACTCGATCACTTATCTCCTGGACTATTAAAATGAAGGTCCGCATTTCATGATGAAATATCATCAAAGGGTGTCACTGAAATATCTCCTATTGCTCCCACCTCAGGTACTAAGGCTTGTAGAAGTGATGTATTATTAGTCTGGAAATTCAAACGTTTAAAAGTTTACATTATTAAATAAATACGAAAATTAGTATCGCAATGCTAAAGTTATCCCCGATATTGAAAGGGGGGAGAAAAAAGTATTTGTTCCAGCTACAAGTTGAGGTTTGAATTCACAACAAGGAAACAATGTTATAACAAGATCCCTGAATGGATCATGTGTATCTCAAGCCAGGTTTTTTCAGTGCTCAAATTAAAGGGAGACTTTTCCCTTCAAAAAACCCAGAAATACTCTATAAAAGGGGCTGGTTGTCAGGGTAATCACAATCCAGTAGTTTGTAAGGCAGGACTTAAGCTTAAGAGAGTTAACAGAGGCAAGGAGCAAAGGAGATACCCTTCTGGCCTTCAACTGAATGCATACTGAATAAACAAATTAGCCCAAAGAGTCACATCATTAGGATCCTTCAGAGAAATCTAATGCACACAGTCAGTCACAGGATACAGTGGTTGCTGAACAGAAAGGACTTCTGCATCCATAAAAATCTCTACTGGTCTCAAACAGCAGCTATTAGAACATGGGAAATATTGGGGAATTTGTACAAGTGAAGGTATGAGTCAGATAGGGGTGAGTAATCTCGGCAGACCACTTTAACATATACTGTGAGATGATACAGAGGGAAAGAGAAGATTGCCCATGGCTAGAAATCAACCATCTCAATGTCAACTTCATAAGGTACACTGATGACACAGTTCTCAATGCAGACTTCAATAGTAAACTACAGACACTTGTCAACACCCTCATTAAGGCTGGTGAGAGGAAAGGGCAGTTTGTGCATGAAACAAAGACATGATGCATGGTCATCTTGAAGACAATCGTAGCACTGAATCTACAAATGTGTGGTCATGCAATAAAGTAAGTAGAGAAATTCCACTACTTGGGAACTATTAATGCAGGAAGTACCAGGAAGATCAGGAATTGAAAAAGCCATTTCCAAAAATGAGCTCCATAGCAACTTCAGGTCTTTGGATAGTTACATTATTTCAATTTTAATAGTTTGTTGGTGGTATAAAACAATAAAACTGCATGAAATAGTAAAAACATTTTAGTACTAAAATGTTTTCACTATTTTGTGCAGTTTTATGTCAAGTCTCCATTATGAATCTGAGTATCAGGTAGTAGCAATGTGGTACCTCAGGAGAAAGCAAACAATACCCTGGACGTGTAGAATTAAAGATGAGGAGCTGTTCAAGAAAGATAACAACAAGTGCTGGATCCTTGGGGCAATAGAACAGACAAAACTAGAGTTTTATAGTCACTGTGTAAGCACTGGGTCAAGAAGATCTTATTGTAGTCATATCAAACACTGATCCCAGAAAAGGAGGCTGCTGGCCAGGGACAGTACAGGATAGCACCCCTCCTATCTTAAGAGTGCTGGTGTGGCAACTGATTATGATGAATCAAGAATTTATGATATCAATGGTCTTTAATAGAATCATGCCTTGTATGTATTTTGGAAAAGCCCATAAAGAGACTCACAGAAGTATTAAAAATCCAAACATGATGCCAGACGATCATGACTTATATACATACCTGTGTGCCTTATTGATAACAATTCCAGTTATAAGATGTGCTGGTAGCCTATTGTTCAAGAGGTCAAAGACCAAGATCTGTGATGTAACAAATAACACACCTCCTTTCAGGTAGATGGCAGCTCTGCAAGTGGTGAAATAATAAAAGAAGTATGATCAGCAAAAAATTGAAATAGGAAAGATGAATGTTTGAGTGCCAGTACTGTTGCTGTTTATGTACTACAGTATCACAACATAGACGCTTTTTTTTCTTACAGGATGATTTGCATAAAAACACAGAAAAAATTGACAGGCATTCTTGAGCTACATGAAAACAAATTAATCCCTTGCTATCTGCACTCTAGATCTATATATTATGTGGGTGATATTATGTCCCTACTCTTTCCTCTATATGTATAAAGACAACAACAATGCATTATCCTGTCTTGCCTGAGATACAAAATGAAACAATCCTTACTTATCCCAACAGACTCCCAATATGTGAAATACAGCATTCCAACCCTTCTGTTATGTATTAACCTGGTAACTACATATTACTTTTAAAAATTACAATCCATAACATCTCTCATATACATATAATTTATCATGAAACAGAACAGTAACACTGGTACCTTTCCTGAGCTCCCACTTCATTTGTTATTGTTTTTGGCAGTTTCTTCACACCAGAAAGACGAAGTTCATCCATGAAATATTCCTTAAAAGAACAAAATGTAGGAATTTTAACTGTATTCGGAAGAAGCTATTTAAGGTGCATGCCAGTCAGGGGAGATGGTTGCCCATTTGGTCTTGTGACTCTAAACTTGGCTCAAAGAAAGTTAGGTTCTTTTTAGTACATCAAAGTGAACAAATGTGTATCAAGCATCATTCAGATATATGACAATGTCATCATCAATGAGTCATGTTGAAATCTAGCTAAGTAGCTTAAAGGCACAATAAACTAGAGTTCCCTTTGTGGTAAGGGCATTGGCTGAATTTTTCAAAGTTCAAAAGCATGTAAAACTAGCAAAACCTACAATTGTAGCAGTTCTGAAGTTGAAAATGATCACCACATTAAAAACTCCTTGGAAAACAGGCTGTCATGGCTTTCCCTTAAAAAGCAAATATGTACTTTGTGAAAAGAGCAATGAATGATCGCAAGTAGGGTACATTAAACGTAAGTAAGCTATCACCCAATGAGTATATTATTTCTGGTATTCTTAAATTCTGTAGCCAAATAATTTATTCATTGAGTATATGTTCCTTTACAAAAAACAAAAGTGAATTCTCATTGCAACAATGTTATGATCAAAATGACATGAGTGCTGATATGGGTTGTAGAAATGTACCTATACACCTAAAAAATACTGCAACTATTTGGTTTATTCAATGTTATATAAAAGGAGACCAATTGTTTCCAAAACATACCAGGAGATGCAGTTTCCCCCTGAACCCTACATTTCATATAGGTTTTCATGAAATTTGAATGTCAGTAAGCCTAGATGCACTGTTTGCTATCAACGGATCACTTTATTGGAAGTTTCTTACATGATTTGATGGAAGAAGGGCTGACTCTAACTTGATGGAAATCTGGTCTACAGCATTGAAAAACTTAATGGGGTTTTAAAACATTAAATGGTCTTGCAGGTTTAGAGAGTTGTGCTTGACATGCTGAAGTTGTAGTTAATGCATCTTGATTACTATAACTGCAATAACTGTGCAATGACAATGCAACTGCAAAAGTGTCCCATAGTACAAAAAGATTTGGTCATGATCCAGTTATGGTTTAGGAAAGCTATGGTCACATATGAGATTTAATTGATGAAGTAGTTGAGTGTGAACTGTTATAAAATAATGCATATAGAAGTTCTAGTACTGAGACTACTGATGTCACAATGAAAAGAAGTTTGGAAACAGATTATGTTAGGATACTTAACGTGAATGACAGTTAAACTAAGTGATGAAGAAATTATGCTGTGGCACTAATGAAGGACATCTGTTTGGACATCACATAGATCTAATCGAGACTGGAAGTCATCACTTGCACAGGAGAATTGGTTTTTGACTAAAAGTGATCTCCAAGCTAGTATAGTATCTGAATTTCTCTATGTTAAGGTCACAGTGAGTCCTTAGTATGAGATTTTAATGGCTTGTAGTATGTATATTTCCCACATAACTATGCTACTTTTATTTTTCTTGACTTATTTTGATGCTCTACAAATAAAATTACATGTAAGATTTAGCTTTTGACTTATTTTGCAATTTTCTTTGTTCTATAATCACTAAAATTCAAGTTGTGCACATTACATCATGAAGGGTTTTGTCTTCTTTCAGATGAGGAAATAGATTTTTTAAAGCTTTTCTTTTTTCTAAAGTAAAGTTTTAACTTTGGTTGCTTTGAAAAGTGTACCATTTCAATTCATCTTTCAAACACTTTTACATAAAATTCTTTTTACATTGTTAAGTATGACAAAATTTCATATCTTCAGTGTACATTACATATACTTTGCATTTCAGATTCCACCATGGCAGGACATTTTGTGAGACTGTAAGTTTTTCATATCAGCAGATGGCCATCTATTCTTCACAGAACAGAAAATTGCTTTTCTGTAAATTTATAGTCTGATTAAGCGTTCAGATGTATGCTACAAGACACATTGCCCCTATTGACTTTTGCTGACCAAAGTTATTTGAGTGGATGGTAAGGCAAGCGATCCTCTTGCACTTTAAAAGGTTCCTAAAAATGTAGTGGAAAAATTATTTTATCACTCACAATACGGGAAACATAAAAAATGTTTGATCAGTGGTATATGATATATGGTAAGTTTCACTAGGCATAAACTATTTTCAAACGATATATAACCTGAACTATTCTGATCATGTTTCTATTTTTGTGCACAAGAGGGGGAGGAAAAGCCCCCATCCCCATATTCAAAAGATTTTACAGGAAGGGTGAACAGTGTTTGAGCAAGAGAACTAAAAATGTTCTTCCTCAATAGAACTTTTTCTTTGACATAAAATAGATCCATCTATTAATTCTTATATTGCTATGGGGTTCCAGGTTCCAAAGTTTCCCTTAACTCTCTCCTACTGCTGGTAAGACTGCACATTGTTGTTCCTCTCCTTCATTGAGATCCAAAAGTGCCTTAAGTTCAGCTGCAAGAAGATGTGCCAACAAAACACAGTGAAGTAAGATGTTCCTCCAGAGGCATTAGAGGACATCACTGGACTTTAAACCATTAGAAAACTGACCTGTAAAACCTGCAGTCAGACTTTTGAACAATTTCTAGCATAGCCATGAAGAATTATAGTTGCTTTATAAATGTTGTAAATGAAATATTACTCAAGAACAGGGCGGGGTCATAGTGTTATGTCTCCTTGACAATATCATTAAAAATTGTTTGCTAATTTTGACAAAAACAACAACTCTCTTTCATGATAGGATGTACAAATTGTCAGAAAATAGTTTAAATCACATAATCATCATAAATATTCAGAATCCTTACAGAAAAACCTGTATCTGGCCATGCAAAGTCCCCATCACCACCACCACACACACAGAGAGACAGACAAAGTGAGAACATAAAATACACTGGGTAAGGAAGGTGTTTCTTGTTTCATAATCATTTTGCTCTTGTTATTGCTTTGAAAGGTTTTTAATCACAAAAAATGCAAGATATTATAATTCAGAAAAGCCTGTTGTAGTGGTAGTAGCAATGTAACAGTTAAAGGCAATAGTAAAGTAAACTGAACATTAAATGAAAGTAGTACCAACATACATCAGACCTCCAAAATAAAACACGAACTGGAATAAGGCCCACAGCCAAAGAGGGTGCAGGGGAACAAGGGTTGGCCTTGTGCAAAAAGTTTGGTCCTGCATGCAAAATGTTGGGTAGGAATTCTATGAAAGGACCAATATGTATCATTCTTCAGAGCCTTTTTTAAAAAGATTGTAACTTATTGGCTAGTAAAGTTTCTGTAATAAAGCATCACATGATTAGTTACAACACTAGTCGTAAGATTGGGAATAGAAATTATTAAATTGTGACTACTACATCACTTATATAGGTCTACATATTCTCATCACACCTACACACACCCCTCTTCACCTTGGGAGAATCTCTTGTCCCTGCAGAATATATTCTTGCTATGGCTCAGGTATAGAAGTCTCACATTGATGCAAAGTTAAAAGATCAACACAACTAGTAAATTATATTATTACTTACCTCTTCTGACTGATTGATATTAATTGCAATTACCAATGTACTTGGATCACAGTACAGCCTTAACATGTTAAGCATGACTCTCTCTATTCCAAGGCCCCTGTAAGAATAATAGCACGTCAATACACAAGTACCCGGTAAGTATCATAAAGAAGCTACATCTATAATCCGCTTTAGTCTTTCTGGCTCTGGTGCAGAATTATATGTTAATTATACGTACAATGTGCAAATTTTGAACATTTTCTATCGCTGCGTACGATGCAATTCTGACGTGATTTTCTTCTAACAAAATATTCCTTAAAACATGTACAGATTATCAAAATGTCGGTGTTATCAGTTCTGAAAGCTTCTAACTTACTTTGCTGTAATAAGAAGTCCATTTTCTGATAAAAGTTCTTGAAACATAACAGATTCATACTCTAATAACTTGTAACTGGCTTGCTCGGCAATACTAGTAGTACCGGTACTAGATTGGCCTGGGGTGTCCACGCCTTTTGAACATGATGTCTGTTCCGCGTCAGGATCTTTACCCTCAGAGGACATCTTGCTACGGCTAGTTATTGATGTCTGGGGATCTAAACGTTCTCCTTCTACTACACCACGGGGACTCCTCGCCGTCAAACTCTGTCCCCATCACCAAATGGGCACATTTGCACTGGGTGAAAATGATATTTATGATATACTATGCCTCGTTTTCGATATCGAGTGCATTTGTTTTGGTTCTCCATCTTGATTCAGCCTCTTATGCTGTAACTCGTGTAGTGGCTCAAGAAGAAGACTGCATTTGTGATAACGAAGAAATATGCCAGTTTCAGACACTAGGCGAGTATGTGCCCCAGTGGAAAGTAAGCCATGGTCAAGCCTTAAGCAGTCTCTTTATGACTGGCCGTGGCTTGATAATGAAAAGAAGAGGAAAGATGGGAGAAAATTTGACGAAATAAGGCCAATGTTTCTTCGGACAGGTAAGCAGTTCATTCAAATATATCTTATTAAGCAGTTTATAAGATGTTAAAATTTATCCTCTGGTTAACCTGCATATGCCAACATGTTTTCTGTCTGCACTCAGGCAATAGTTTTGCATGTTGAATCTAGCCTTGCCAATAAATACATGAGATGTGGTAAGGTATTATTGATCCAATTTGGAGAGCTTTTAGTTCTGAAAACTAATATAAACGTTCAACGACTGAAACATCTTGGGACTTATTCTTTACTGTTTCTGTTATGAAACATTTACTGATCAATTACTGGTATGATGTGTTTCAGTTTGCTAAAGTTATTTGCTCTGTTTGTTTATGAGAAGGTATTTGCTTTGTTTGTTTTTATGAAGGTATTTGGAGTACTGTTGACCATGTCACATGTCCAGCTATGTCCAGCTATGCTGTTTAACAGTTTGTTTCATTGTAAAAAATAATTGCCTTTTCACCATGATTAATTTTATGTAATGTGCGTTCCCATTTTCTTAAACAGGAGTTGTAACACAAGCTAAGGGATCATCGTACCTTGAAACTATTGGTACGAAAGTTGTATGTTCAGTGTACGGACCGCGTGAAAGCCCACGAAAACAAGAATTTAGCTCATCAGGACGACTCACATGTGATTTTGGTTTTGCTCCATTTTCAAGAACGGACAGGATTTCTCCAAGAAGCAATGAAACTGAAGGAAATGTATATGCGAACTTAGTTGTTGATGCCTTCCAGTCTGTGGTTTGTCTGGAGACATTCCCCAAAGCGCAGGTTGATATATACATTAAAGTTCTGGATGACAATGGTGGTTTACTAGCACTTTCGTTAATTGCCGCATCAGCAGCTCTTGCCGAAGCGGGAATTGAGATGTTTGGACTGTTGTCAGCATGTTCCGTTTGTTTTGGTGAGAATGAAATAATTTATGATCCTACAAACGATGAACTTGCACACCCAAGTGCGAGGGGAGTAGTTTCGGTCGGGTATGTTCCAGCTCTGAATCAGATCTGCTGCTTGACGCAAGATGGCTGTACATCACTTGAAAAGAGCCAGTCTTGTATCAAAACATGTATAGAGGGTTCATTACGAACGCATCAGGTTCTTCAAGACTGTTTAAAGGAAAGTGTCAACAGAAAATCTGTCAACGCAAAGGGGTCATAAATTACGAGTATCAGATGATATACCATTGAAGCAGAATACTTAAAGTGACTTATCTATTGTGATCAAAGTTATTTGCTGTATCACGCTTTTTTAAAATAAGATTAGCTGTACTTTTTCCGTGGTTTAAAATCCTTCACAGAAACAAGCTCCACAAGGTTTCTAAGAGTTGACTTCTTTCGAAGACCTTTACCCTCAGCATACAATAGGCGCGCAAAAATACCAAAATAGATAGTTCGTAAAAGTACATGCTTGCAGTATTTTAAATGACCTTTCCTTTTCATTAAAGAGGTTAACTCAGGACCACCCAGAGAGTATGAGCGCTGAAAATCTTCTCCCCTGTCTCCGTGCTTGTTTGTATTATCCTGCCCTTGTCCATAAAGGTTTTTGGAAATAAAATGATATTAAAATTGTACTTACTTTTGTATGAGAATTGTATCTAAGCAGGCCTTGCTGATACATGTTTCCACTGCTGCCCATAAGATACAGACTATAAAAGATTTCTCTGCATCTTGCTTTAAATTGTGCGTGCCGTAGTCTTCACAGTCTGTGCCAAATATATGCAATGGAAGGAGATGAGTTGCTCAAAGCAGTCAAGGTAGCTGACAGTGATATTGATGCAAATGCAGTGTCCTTAGGACAGAAAACAGGCTCTGTGTCTTTGGGTAAAGAGTAGGTGGGTGTACTTCCCGGCCTCATGGTAAGGATCGAGCCAAGTATCCGGTTCTACCGGTTGGTGGAGCTCAGCCTATAGTACGAAGCCCATTGTTTCCTAGTTAAATCAAGGGGGACTTCTGTATGCTCCAACTACACTTCATTTACTAGTCAGCCTGTTAAGAGTTTATACGTATTATTTACTGATATAGAGGCTACCAAGATCTTTGGGTTGTTTTTTTTATGCCTATACTGGCCAAAATAGAATCACACTCAAGAAGATGTTTGATAGAGAAGCCTGCAGAAAATATGACGAGCTTGCTTAGGGATGTGTCGATAGCATCAAATGTGGTGTTGTGCTACTGCCTTTACATTAGAGATGAACTATCTGAAAGCCAAGTTGAGATACAATACAAGAATTTCTATCCAGCGCAGCGAGGGTTGTGGGAATTACTACATATCTTGAATCAGAATTGGCGCGCACCTCTTCGCTCCCCTGCCCACAGCTTTTACTGACAAGATGACAAACGAAATGCATATTGTTTCCTTACTATTATTGAGGTTGCTTTTAAAGTCACGATAAAAAAACATCAGAAGTTATAGTCTACTTTATCTAGCTTTTGACATGCCTCGGGCAATGTGTTTGGAGAGCTGTTTAGCAACGCATGACGTGAAGACTTGCTTAAATAGCGAATTTATGCGTAAGCATCAGAAAAGCGTTTCATTGCCCTCTTATCAATCCGATTAGTACAAAAAGAACCAACATGTTCTTTACGAAGAAAACTCTTCTCACGAACGAAACTTGATAAGTGTTCACAGAAGCAAGTATGTGGTGTTCATCCTTTAACACGCTATTTAAGGACTTTCAAAAAACCTCTGAGATTTTGTTGAGTCAAAGGTTGTGGGAAACAATTCGACTGGATATAGTGCAGTCTTCCTCAGAGTGCTGCGTTGAAACCCTAAAGGGGGTTATTTCATAGTTTAGTCCAAGTGTCCTTTATGTCGCGTTGTACGGTCACCAGGAGCAGATATAACTTAGGTATGGAACTTTCATCTGTTTTATACGAAAGAGCTTCCTTTTGCTTTCCTCATCACTCATTCTGCCGGTCACTGTATCCATGGTTACGAAACGGGTAATTCTCCTACAAAAATCTCAATATCTACTTAAGCCATAACAACGCTGCTTCAAGTTGAAAGAGAAGCAACAGTGATTTGATACCCATTTGTTGGGTACTAGGGAATCCATTCTTCATAATTGGATTATGGACCTGTATCGTTACAAATCATTAAAAATTTAACCAGTGTCAGCAACATCGTCAAAAGTGAGAAACTACAATAACGAAACTACTTGTCGTTATGAACTTATCGGTATTTCATGCATCATTTTACAAACAGCACCAAGATTGCAGACCTCCAACCCCTTATAAAGGAAAATCTGGATACCCATGAAAAATTATCTGGAGATTCTACAAAGCATAGTGAGATTCTACTTTGTTTTTCCCACGCTGGGAGTGAGCTTGCTAAGACTACAGGCATACTGGGCATGGGATCGACGTTCGGTGAATGTTTAACCTAGCCGCTGCACAAAATTACTAGCAGATACCTAGGAACAAGGTACAAATCGGCAGAAATGTGGTAAACACAAGTACAAATGTAACAGTGTAGAGTTTTGCTTTATTCACTTATCACTTTATCAGTTTATGTCATTAGGTTTCCATAAATTTTTCAGATTTTTAATTTAACAGCTAATATTTCATGTCAAAATAATCTTCCCGAAAACTCTTGAGACTAAGTAGTCTTGTCGTGAAGCCATGAGAAAAGACAAAAAACCGTGAGACTCACGGAAGAACCGTGAGAGTTAGTAGGCCTAAGTCATTGGTGTAGCAAGTAAATGACAGTCGAAAAGTGTTTATGGAGGCCTAAGAAAGTACAACTGTATGAGGTTGCAGATAATGGATTCGAAACCTTGCCTCTGAATATACAGCGTGGTCTGATGAGAGAACTTCGGGAATCTGATAAGAAGGAAGGCGTCTACTGAAAGAAAATAGCATAAAGATATGATCACAAGTATTTCTGAATCTTCATCCAACACTATGGTCATTGGCAGTACAGTGCAGTGCAACCTCATAGGGAACCAATCAGGGCGATCTAAATAATTAAGATCGCCCTGGAACCAATACATAAATCTACATTGTTCCGTAAGTCTTGAATGGCAATTTTAGCAGATAAATGTTGGGAATCGCTCATACTGAATGTTGTTATACCTCTTTAGGGTTACCGCGCAGCACCACATATGATCCCCTTTAGATAGATTTTCAACAATTTAATGTCATTTCATTGAACAGTACAATATAGTTCTAGCAGGTTCGAAACCACGGGGAAGGGGCTCTATGGAAGGGCTTAACCCTAGAAATTTTGACTTGGCCCACTCCAATATTTTCAAGCAAGACAAAAAGCGGTACTTTTCCAGATACCCCACCCCCAACCGCCTCAGAGACAAAATCCCCCACCGCCTTTTCCTTAAGGTTAGGGTTAGGGTTATGGCTAGGATTAGGGTTAAGTGGTGGGGTTATTTTCTTTCAGTGCAGTTTTAAACAATATTGGTGGGGGTATCTAGAAAAGTACCCCAAAAGCATTTTGCAAATGTAGTTTGAGCATGAAGCCCTTACATGTCGGTGTTATGGATGAGTATGTAGTGTGGTTGATGTTGCAGAGTCAGCCCATTAGACATTAAAATCCTCAAAGTACAATTCCATGTACTATCCCGTCACTTAATGACAATTCATCTAAAACCTTTGCAGTCATATCTGGAAAAGACGTTGACTCAAACGATTTGTTTTCATAGGTCATGTTATGCACAAAAGTTTGTAGCGTTCCGAAGCTGGTAAGCATTCTCATATCAGATCAAGAATGATACCATTTAAACCAAAAGATTGAGAAGTGCCACTAAACTACATGAATTTAAAGGAAAAGGCGATGAGAAATCTCGATACATGGAAGATGTGGGGATTATCATGTCACAGAACACTCGAATGACTTCTACAAACCTACATTCCTCCAATCAAAAGAGAAGGGCAGCTGTTTACTTCTGTCTACTTCAAAATATTCGCATATTTCTAAGTCTAACTCAAAGTTAATTCAGTCCGATAGTGTATTGTTGACAAACTATAAAAATTTCTTCCACATTAACAAGTCAGAGGGACTCTGTAACACCCACTCAATATGACACTTTGGAAATTTATAGCTGGACAATTCTGCGTCATGAAATTGGAATAATGAGAAAAGGACTGGAAAGTACCTTGATTAGGGTGAAGACAATATTGACTGACTCCTTGAATGGTTCCAAAGAAATTTCAAAAGCCTTCTCTGAATGTTCATGGATTGCTTTGGGCAGCGCTGTCAAATGTAGCATCTTCTGCGACAGAAGATGCTACCTCCTCTATTTCGACATGACCTTTTAGGAGATGTATGAGTCGAAACCCAAATTGCGGGAGAGTATCCCTGAAATTTCACGAGGAAAAGACTGCGTTACTCACTGAGACAGCACTCCTTCAAGAATTCAAGATAATAAATCGACTGTTGTTAGTTTGAAGCTGTCATGTCAGCCTTAAAAAGAAGGATGGCAGAATTGTCTCCCTGCAGGGAAATAGGATCACAACAATGTTAAAGGCGTTTTTGAGAAGAGAGGATTTGAAATTTTAAGTTTGAATAGGTACTAGAGAAATAGGAAAGTATGCCACCAACTAGATTCCGTTCGTGACATACTTTTCTATTTCCCTAGTATCGGGCTGTCCACAGTCCCATATATTACTATTCCATTAGATGGAACAATTTTTCGATTAATCGATATCTATATGCGTGTCATGGGAGTGTTGGAAAGGCACAAGATATTAGCTGCTAATAACTGATATAATATTTTCATTTTGTGTCGAAAACAAAGCAAAGGCCACTCCCATATCTTCAAGTTTTGACTGCTCCAAGAATGATGTTCTACTGCTGGCAAGTGTATTGTCTCGGATGGGTTTGCCTGTTCCTCGATATTTGACCATCCTTTAAAGATAAACAAATACAGAAACTGAGATCACAGCAGACAATCGATCATCGCATACTTTCCGACTGTCCTGTGACATTGGATCACTGCTGACTCTGCCTTGTGATCGATTATTGTCTGAAGGCTACATGGTTGATCATCCTCGTGAAATCGAGGCTATCGATTATTGTCATGAAAACGAGGTAATCGAAGATCGTTTTGCTTCAGTGATAATCGAATATCAAACCAACCTTCGACTAATCGATTAATCAATGTTCGCTAGACATCCCAACTTTAGTATCTATTCACATAAAATATGATCATTTCAATAGTATAGTATAGTATAGATAGTATAGTATAATAAAGTATATTTACAGAATACTTTCGTCACGCAAATGTGGGTGAAAAGCATCTTTAATCTTAAAACCAGTGCGCTGGCCAATTGAAGGGCGAAAGATTTTAATACGACTTAAGTAGAAGAACTTTTCGTAGTAGCCCCTTGCTAGTACAATGTGTATATCCATTTCCTATGACAAATATTCTGTCTCAAACCACTAAACAAAAGGAAGCCCTGGATAAATTATTTTAGTTAAGTTTTAATCTGACATGTTCTGCATCAAATGAACATCAAGAGTAAGGATTTGAAATATCGAGATTTCAGATAAAATAGTATAAAAATGGAAATATGTCATTGCCTCGATTAGAACTTCCCGAAATACAGACCGTTTACAAAAATCTTCCAGTGTAATTGTGTCTGTCTGAGGCTAAAAAGTTGAAACTTTGAGTAACAACAAACTACAATTGAACAGACCCCAATACCAACTTTCTTCGCTATTCGGCAGTTAAGCCATATCCTTCCCTTTCGAAAGAAAATGTCATATCTTGGCTGTTTCATGACAACTCTAAACAAGTTAATTTTGGATAAAAACATAAGCTGGGCAGTTACAACTACAAGGAAAGGTAAAAGTTCTTAACTATTATCCTCATTATCACCTTTGCAATCAACCTCTCTCTTGTCTTCACCATAAGCAACAGCACCACCTCCTTCTTATTATTTCTTTGCTTCACTTCGCCATCGACGTCACCATACGCTGCTGGAGCAGCAGTAAAATTATCGCCACCATGAATAGCCAAGCACCTCCATCTTCCTACCCTTCTCGTTATCACTATCTCTAGCCATAGCAAAAACTCGACCGTCGTCACCTATCCTCATTACTCGTCTGCTTCTCTCCACCCTCAGCATCGACCCAAAGCCACACAATTCTCAGTCCTTCTTCTCTCCTTTCTTATCTTCCTTTTATTGCGCACCACTATCATCACAAACAGCAGCCTTAGTACAAAATTCATCATCACCCACCCATATTCCTCTCCATTCTCATCCCCCTCCCCTTACATCAGAAATCGTGCATGCAGTGACCATGATGGAGCTCAAAAGGAAGTTCTAGTGAAAATAAAATGCTTTGATTTTGTATTCTCAGCTCGAAACATTATTCTAGTTTAAATGTATATATATTCTAGTTTCGTTAATACGTCTCCCTCTCTCTCTTTTTACCCTAATCCCTGCTGCACTTTGATGAAGTTTCTAGGACTTGGATTTCCCTTTCTGAGCGTTTACGGTAGCGCTTCCTTTATACGAGGCTTGCAGTGTAGAGTATCGCGCTGCATGATAACAGGCTCTTTTACAAATCAGCGATCGGGCCTTCTAATAATCAAGTTCTGAACGTTTCTCAAACAGAGCAAATGAAATATCCATTGGTCCTCGACATGTCTGCACTGTTGCTGACTGTTCAATAACATCAGAAAATCGAAATTAAGAAACAAGAAAACAAGATATGGATGCTACTGTATTGTTAATGACTCTTCATACGTAACAAATAATGCTAATTACACTGTACAAGAGGGTATCTACAAAGAACAGTACAAAATGAAACCTTTTTTTCAAGCCCCATATCACATAATAATCAGAAGAAACGTCATCTCTGTCGACACGACGAATACAACCATAAATACAGTGGCGGCTGGTGGGGAATGAAAGTGTGGGCATGGCTTCCAAGTTTTAACACCTCCCTACTTTTACAATTTGTTTGTCAATGTGTCATTAAGGGTATCTCCTAGTGCATCTTATTCGAGGGGCGGACAGTCCCATTACACATTACGTGTGACAGCTCCTTACATCTTCCAAGAGTTATGCTCACCTTTCACACTTATCGGATAGATCACCGCCACTGTAACCACGTGCTCCATTCAATGAAAACTTCCCTAACGCATGCCACTGTGGGTTTACAACTATACTGAAGTTAGATAAGTAACTGCTTGGTCACAATGACAATCTGTGTAGCAGCAATCGACTTTAATAGAACTCTCTTCAGAACAATATCCTTTAACCATTTTACGTTCGCGAGACACCAAGGGCACGGGAAACAACCTATAAAAGCAGGGTAGCTCCCCAGAAAGGACACTGTTGGGTTTGAAATGAATTACGCATGCATATGGCAAAAAAAGTGGGAGTGTACAAGCCTCTACTAACAAAGAACGTTCGTGGCTTGAGATAATGAAAAACGATTATTTGGAACTTATTATACAGAAACAACGAAGAAACAACTAACGAAAAAATTACTGTTAAAAATCGTTAGTAATATCCCTTTATTCTTGAGTCATGAAGGATGCAGTGCAGCGTCTTATTATCTCCTTGGAAAGAAGGCAAGATGTATAGCTGTAACCCTAAGGTTTCGCCGTCCCTTCCGATACCTTGTGAATACTGTAAAACCATGCAATGTTAACACTTTGATTTTCACCAAATAGACAGTTGTCAACAAGCGAAAGACCGTCTTGGGTATTCACCAATACGATGATGACACCCTAAATCAAACTATTCAGGTAGTACCAACTTTGTAGACAATATCTTTGCTAATGTCTCTGCTATTTTAAGCTATACATTATTACAAATACGTCGATTGAGTATTTCTACGTTGGCAATAGCCTAAATGGCAAAAATCTGCGTGGTAAGCGTCATGTGTGCAAAGTGCTTGAATGGCGAAAGATGTAATTGAAATGGTTACAAATATTTGGGCAACAATCAAGTTTTGAAAATGCCTGGATCACGACGTTAGAAGCTGTTACTAAACTGGGTTCTCGAAGGAGGTTATGGCGACCAGCCACAAAATAGATGAGTTGCAGGATAACTGCGCTGAGGTTGTCAAATAGATTGACCCCAACTTCAAATAGATGATAGACCCTGGATATGGGCTTAAGGACGTCCGCCCCTGCTACCCAAAGTTCCAGACAAATGGGGAATAGATCCTGCAGGCTACGTAAACAATTCTAAACACTCCATGAGTCTTAAGTGGTTAATACACTGAGGTATAAATGTCTCCCCAAAACTATTTGCGCATGGTCTTCTCAGTATTCATACACATTCCAATATTGTTACACAATGCAAATGATATAAACAAGGTAACGCTATGCGGAGGAAAAGTGATGACTTCACAAATCAAAAGTTTTGGAAATAGGACGATTTGACTACAGATACCTGAAGGCAACCCTAGAATAGGCTGGTTCTCAAAATACGAGACCTGTAATATATACAACGTTTAAACTAGAGGCGTTCGAATTTACAACATCTCTGGTCAAAACTCTGTAAATTTTCCTTGGATCCTAATGTTAGGATCCAGCATCAAATAACAACGTTTTGTTAGAGAGATTTAAAACTCTGAAACCTGATATCTCGGTGTTGGGAAAAGGCAAGACTCTCAATTTTGGCCATTAACGTTCTTACTAATAGGGCTACATGAATATTGAGCATTTTTTCCCGTAATTCAAAAATATTTAAATCGTGACGTCACACTTTCCCTCCGCATTGATTCACCTTGCGGGACTCCTTACATACAATCATCGTACCACGGACTCATTTCTGTATAACCCACCGAAGAGTGTTTGGGCCCAAAAAAGGACGTTTGTGATAATGATAGTATGCGGTAGAGGTTGGGTATCCCCTAATGACATATTTTTGTTAGCCGTAAGGTGGATAAAATAGCCATTTCAAGAAATCTGAAAATATTGACCTATGACTTTGTCTCACTATATACTTTGTATTACCAGTTTCCGAGATAGACGCTGGTCGTTCTCGCAGATATGATTGCGTAAACTGATGTACGTTAAAATACTATAAGAGCCACTGGATACTCCCTACGACTCAAAAGTATCATAAGGAGCGCTCCTGGAGTCTATGGAGCTGATGGCAAACACAGCTGCACGGTAGCCAGCTACATTCAACGACCTATGAACAAGCCTCGTGCGTCATACATGATTGGTGGCACGCTACATGTAACCTGGCTGCAAGCTATTGTAGCTTGAAGATCATATCAACTTTCAGTTGAAGCTACTTTGGCTTGCAATAAACTGATTTAAATGAAAATCAAAAGCTATATGGCATAATTCGAAACGCAACTTAGAGACTGCGTGACTGAGGCAATAAGGCGCCACTTAGGTTTGAATTTGAAAAAAGCTATTAAGTGATGTCACTGCTTACATGGCTTCGTTAGCAATACCTTTGTCATGCATCAGTCTGAAATGACCTGCAAAACGAAGCTTCGTAGCTAGCTACCGTGCACCCTCGTGTATCATCAACTTTGGAGGTCTCGCAATGCATTACCTATCTAAATCTTTTACTAACATTATGCCTGCTACATCATCAATTCTCCAAGCACGGAAATAGAACAAATGTTCTTGCAATCCTCCGAATAAAAAGAAGGGAGTTGCATTGCGTCTACCAAAAATGACAACCTTACAATGTTAGAAAACCGTTGACAGGTTAGGATGACGCCCATAGCGTACATCTACAACTCTCCACCACTGTTTCTTAAAATTACGCACGGCAACTGATCCATAAGCCGTACGAGATACTGCTTGTACCTTACAAGTCACTTGTTGAAATTTTTTCAAATTTCTGTAAGAGACAAACGTCCTTGGCTACGATGAACACTTGATGAAATACAACGCACAGTTTTATGTAGAAACGGTGCAAATCACTTGCAAGCACTAAACAATGTACTTCTACAACGCACACTGCATGTAAGGGATTTTCGTTTCCTGTCTAGGCATGAAGGAGTCGGATATCCGTCGAGGGAAATTTTGGCCCGAGCTCCTTTGGCGTCATCGCTTTAATCCAGTTTAAATAGTTCACCCCTAATTTGTGCATGGGTTAAAAGGAGTTATTCTGCAACTTCTTCGGGGCACTTCAAACCAAATGTCCCCGGCCATCGAGGTCTAGCTAATCTTCACAATGCAGCTCTTACATCCCTGGCAAAATGTAAGCAATGTCATCCAACACGGAAGCCTGAAAGAAAAGATACAAATACGTAAAGAAAAACACAACGCAAAAATATCTCTGGTACAGAGAAACAGTGGCGTGGATAGAGGTTCTGTTTGTCGTGCTGAGAAGGAGTAAAAAGCATTAAAAAAATTGATAAACTTTTCGTACAATTTCATAAATATTAATCCATTTACAGTCTAATAAGTATTATAATATTATGCTCTCACTGCTTTAGTCGTTTTTCCGAGAAAAGCCTCCCATAGACCATGTTTAGACGACTAAGTAAGTGCCAAATAACCACCAAGAGTTATGTCCTGTCTCCCCCAGATAGCATGACCTATTTACTTTGGTAATGAATCTATTTATTTGGTAATGAATCTACTGGCTAGCGAGTTATGCGCATTCTTATATTGGCTCATTTTTGAGCTCAACTGCTGCCACTAACTTGGAGCAGAAGCTGAATGTTTTTGGTTGTATTGGTTGCTCGAGTGTGCACATTTTGTTCCAGATTTTACCAAATTTATTACAGTAAATATCTTCAAAACTCATTTTTTGGGTGGCTGAAGGGGAAATCTAGTGGATTTTAGTATGAAAGGAATTTTCTGGCTACCATTGTTCACCGCTTTGTCTTTTCGTATTGTTTTTGTGCTTGAAAATTTCTTAACGAGACTGCTTTTGAACACTTGTACTGTTTCTCTACTTCGTAAAAATAGGGCAGGGCCAACTTATCTTTACCTGGCTACGCCTCTGCAGAGAAAGCTTCGCAGTGCCCATAACCAAGAATGCTCTGTACAAGCCGAGGGTTTTTACCTGGTTGTATGCCTAATTACAAAACTGCCATGTTTTTAAATAGTTTAGGACAATGTGCAACAGACTTAGTGCTTACACATAAGTGACGTCCCCACGTCATTCAACATCCCTCAGTTTCCAGATTATATTTTCCAGATCAGTTTCCAGGAGCAAACTACGCGCCTGGGCTTTGCAGGTGTGAACGATCATAAAGTATGTGATTCTTTCCATTGCCTTTATTTTAGAGTACAGATAGAGTATGTCGCTATTCGGAAACCTGTTGCTCAGTTGGCAGTGTAACACGCTGCGAATGCGTGGGTGGACCATTAGTGTACTTGATATTATTCGGCTGGTTTTTAAGATTCATGTGCTGCGTGTTACTGAAACTAATTGACTATCTAGGTATGTGAGTTCGAGTGGATATCCACAATTTTAATTCGTCTGATACATGTTACGTTTTCAAGCAAAAGGCTAGCTAAGTTATTTTAACCCCTAAACAAAACCCTTCCTTCGATTGAAACCAAATTCCAATTTGCCGTAAGAGGACAAACACCTCTAGGTGAGGCCTGGACAACAGAAGACGTGCCACGGTGGAGAAATGTCGGCAGTGTATTGCAGTCAACTCCGGTTATTATCGACTCAATATCAAGTCATCTCGAATTTTCCTTCTGGTCAAGCTCTTATAAACGAACTCCCCTTACTCAGTAACTCAGCTTGGAATCACACTCCGCTTATCATTAACACCTTACACCTAACTTGACAAACGAAAAAATGCCCTTTAGGACGAAGGAGAATTTTTGCCTCACTTATTAAATTAAATTAATATTAATATCTCCTGGTGTGTTAAAAATTTACGTGTAATGTTTTAGCAATGAGGAAGACATTAAGCATTTTTTCACATGCATATCAAATGAACTGTAACATAACTATTGATTTACGGTCACTATGTCAATACAGCCATTTTAGAAAACTCCACTTTCAGTCACAGCCCACTTACAGTAACAGCCCACCTGCAGTCACAGCCCACCTACAGTCACTGCCCACCTGCAGTCACAGCCCACCTACAGTCACTGCCCACCTATAGTCGCAAGTTTCTTGAAACCTTTCTGTCTCACATCAAGTAGGGCAAACTGTTTTAGATATAAAATGCACACAGTAGCAGTAAGACTGCTTCCTCTTGGGTCTTGAATAGACTTCGCTCCGCTAATTTCATCCCAAAAAACTTGACTGGCGACGCAAGACACCTACAAGCTGGCCAACGAGAATGTACGGCAACATGACAAAGAACGAAGAAGTTAAAAGCATATAGACTTTTAGTGTCAAATTTGAACTAATCTAACGCAAATATAAAATACTGCTAAGCCAACAAAACATCTGACAACAAAACTGCATAAGAAAGCACCCAACTGAGAAGCACTTATGACAAGACTCTAGAAATTCAAATAGCTGGAAATCTTACAAGAAAACCTGAAGACTGAACCCCAACATTTATCATTACATGAACGACATGGTCCAGGAAAAGAAAGAGACGAGGGCATCTCATTATTTTCAGAAGAAACAACCAGCACTGGACTAAAGAGTTAAGATTCGTATAGAACGAGCGGACGAACGAACGAGAGAACAAACGAACGAACAAACGAACGAACGAACGAGAGAACAAACGAACGAACAAACGAACGAACGAACGAGAGAACAGACGAACGAAATATCGAAAGAAATATCGAACGAAATAAAGAACCAAATAACCAATGAAATATCGAACGAAATAACCAACGAAATAAAGAATGAAATAGACAACGAACAAACGAAAGAACGCTAGTGCATATTTGGGCAGGAAGTTTAATCACTGTCCGAGATAACGGTGTTCAGTTACTCTGCCAAATGAAAACCTTATGGCAACGCATAAGTCTCTATTCTTCTTTTTTCTTTCAGCAGAATGATCTATGTTTCGATATTTCGTTCATGTTCACAAGATAACTTAAAAGATAATTGATGCTTTTTTTTCTTTCAGCAGAATAACTGGTTTTATTATATCATTAATGTTCACAAAATAACTTGAAACACAGTTGAAAATCGCATGTTCAGAAAATAATCCATTATCATTCAATTAGAAGCTTACAGATCCCACAAGTCCATTTCTCTTCAGCAGTTTCAAGAGTTACGTTTTTGACATATCACTGACTCTAAATAACGGAGAAAAATGCCTTACAACAAAATTCTTTCGGGACGTGAATTGGTAGCCTAGATTTCTCCCAACGAGCAATTTTCTTTCACCCTATGCGTAACCATTGTTTGCCTCTTTCATGAAATAATTGCTGTCTGTCAACTTTGGGCAAAATGATGATAAGCTCGACCGTCTCGCGAGGTACAATACGGGTTCTAAAAATCATAACTTTAGTTGTATGTATCTTCCTTCGGAAAGAGGTGTTATTCTTCACACGACGAGATGTATTCATCTTGGCACCCATTTCTACTAATAAAAACAGACTAACAACTGACTATCTGCATATGTTACTTCTATATTTACAACCTTGGAATAAATCCTTACTTTACGGAGGTGCCTTACCTTCGTCTACAACTGTGATACTTAACGTGCAGCCTGCAGGCCGCGAATATGTTCTGTTCTGCCTCATCAAAAAATATTTCTCAATCATATGGAATGAAAAGGCCAACCAAATTTTGAGGGCATCTGTTATCTCTTGCGATCGGTACCCCAAATTAAAATCTTGAAAAGTTTCTACAAAAATCTTTTCACAAAGTTTTCTACCAATACATTTCTACAAGCGTTGCTTTTCGACTCGCACTACCCTACATGTTATGATGACGTGATGTCCACGATTCGACGTCCACTTGCAAAAGTGCACGTACGTGAACGAATTACATATAATCGGAAACAATTCGTTTTCAGTTAGTATCTATGAACCAAAGCTTCGGAAATAAGAATCCACAACCGCTAAAACGGTGACTTGATCCGACAACACAAATACTGCAACACACTCACACTAATAACACGTTTTATTCAAGAATAAAAATATCCCTATCATTCCAACTGATTCTTCCGGTCATACGTTACATATTGCAGTAAATTTATAATGAAATAAAGACAATTGATCCATGAAAGAGACATGTTAATTCGAAAGCCATTACACATATCAAGCCCTTGCCAAAGAAAAAAGGGCGGCCTAGAAATTGAGAAATAAACACGTTAACTAAGAATGAGGTTTCAATACTCGTGTACATCATTTTTACAACCACAAAGTGTGAAATACTCACTCACAAAATAAGAGCAAAGATGCTATACCGTTATTACGTCAATACTGATGATTATATCGATGTCCGATATCCTTATACTGTTTTTAACAAGTTAGCTGCCTCAAATAAATTATAAGTGTGTGTTGGTACTAGAGATGTTGCGGACCCGAACCTGTTATCATAGACCTACATGTGAACAATTCTGCTCACCTGAACTTAAAATTTGACGATACCAAAAAATTACATCAATGTCAGCATTAGAAAGTAGAATTTCTAACATTGTATTTGCATATCCTGCCCTATGAAATACTCTGCCTATGAAAAAAGCAATCTCCTGTTCGAACCCCTAGCTGGCCCGATACTCAATATGGCCAATTCCGTATCAAGAATACAATAAAGGTTCCTTATTCACCAAGAATAGTGCTTATTAAAAAATCTCTATAGCCAGTGGATGCTTTTCGGTGATGTCCATCCAACGACTGCTTTCCTGTCGTAACATCATACTTGGTGTGGTGCAGTGTTTGAACACGCTGGGCTCCCTTCACGTCGTCACTGGGATAAGTGACAAGTTCCCGAAGCACTACGTCCATGCTAACCTCTCGTCGATAGCGTATTTTTCGCCTCTTTAAACTCCCATGTTCGAACATTCCTTTACTCCATGGGTCAATACACCAAAAACTCCCTTTTCCGGGGTTCAGGGGATCTCTCGGCAATTTTACAAAACAGTCATTCAAAGTTAGATTATGACGTATTGCATTCGTCCACCGTTTGTCAGGTGTCAATCGAAAATAGGCAAATCTGTTCAGTAAGAATCGATAGATTTGGTTCAAGGTCATTCGACATTCCGGTGAGCTTTCTATAGCCATAGTAATCAATGCAACATAAGAATACGGAGGCTTTTTTCCTGATAGGAGACCATCATCCATCTCGAAGTCGTTATCAGTATCTTGCGGCCAGCCGCTATGCAAGCAATTTTGCATTTGTCGGCCATCATGAACAACTAAAATCGGTTGACTCTGCCTTATTGGTAGAGAGGAACTGAGTGTCATTGCATTACATCCATCAGGCATCACCCAAAACTTGTCCATTTTGAGACGTCCGTGGTGCATGGATCACGCACAAAAGACCAATTACAAGCAACAATTAGAACATCTGCAATTTATACGCAAGGTCGCCAAGGGGGTAAATAAAACTGAGGATATCTAAAGAACGTCAAAGTAAACTCCACGGATTAATAAAAGAACTGATTTTTAATATGTCAAAGATTACAAAATAAAATCTTACTTCCTTACTGTTTTTATAGACTCCCAAAGTTAGGTGATAAGGCAAGCTGCATACCATAAGATCACACAAATAACAAATTCAAGATCCGATCCTTTGAGTCCATACGGTTACTTCTAGGCTTCTTAATTAAACTCTAATTAATAAAAAACCAGAGTTATATCCGGGTCTGAGGCATAGCAGCGCCAGTATATTAATAATAAATGGCTATAGATGGAACTATACTTCAGAAATACAATCACCATAGTAATGTACAAGGAACCACACGAAGTCGTCCTTGGAAAACAAACATGGTCAGTGGATGCTACGTTGAAATAGTCAAACAGAGCTTTAAAGGAAGTTACCGCATTGCTAAAAATGACCATTTTACGAGTTATCTATCTGATGAGGCAGTGATAACATCCATTCAAACGCATAAAAGAAAACTGTCTTAAGGTCCATGTGTTTCAACGAGATAACTTTCTGAACACTGCATCACAGTCTTTCAGGGCTTTGAGTTTGATAAAACTGAAGTGAAATAGGATTTGGGCGGCTTGTTAGTTCACAAATCCGATTTTGATGCCATGGTACTATCGGGTGAGTTTGAACGACAAGTACAGCAGACATTCAGTAACGAAGCTGGGAGTTTTGATGACCGCTTTAGCAGCACTGCACTTTGTAAGGTGATATGGCAAGCACGGGTTAACGATGGAAGGTCCATCAGTTTCCAATGAGAAAAACTAGTTAGGTAAAATAGAAATGTCACAATATGTAGACCTCGAGTAATTGCTACAGGGAATAATTGGTAAGAATGTCACAAGCTGCAGGGTCAAGTACACAGTACATGCGGGCTTACAGAAATACGACGCAAGGTCGAAAAATTGGCCACCAAATCAATGTAGCTGAAAACCGTTTCATAACAATAAAACGTTACCCAAATTACATTCAGATCACAAGACCAAGTCAAGAAAACTTGACCAAGAAGTCTCAGTAGCACAATTTTTCAAAGTGAAAAATCATAGATGGTTCCAGCGCTTCATTCTACCATATACACTTAACATGGTGTGGTGAACTGGCACATCATGGGAACAATGTAATTATGAGAAAGAAAAGAACATAGTACTACCACCGTAAATTACTTGCGTCCGTCTTCCAAATAATTTTTACATCTTCAGGCATTTCCAAGAAGTCTCAGTAGCACAATTTTTCAAAGTGAAAAACCATAGATGGTTCCAGCGCTTCATTCTACCATATACACTTAACATGGTGTGGTGAACTGGCACATCATGGGAACAATG
>JAAAKL020002787.1:0-24933 GCA_010016065.2 Carybdea cf. marsupialis auct. non (Linnaeus, 1758) | reverse complement strand
GAAAAAAAGTAGAAAAAAAGTATATCTAAAGAATGAGGACTCACCTTGATATTGATGCTATGTTTCCAATAGAGTAAAAAACAGCAAACATGCGTACACTCCGCCATAATAATATAGCACCCTTCATAAAGAAATTATAAAATGATTAAATAAACCTAAAGTTCAAATAGTGAAAACAACACAAAAACCTATCATGTTTCTTCCATTCTAGTTCAAATTTGTGTTCTTTTTAAAACTGGCTCTTGCTTGAGCTCTTAAATTAAGAAACATGAAATTTCAAATAACTGACACCATTATATATAACCTCTAATATGAATACCAGTTCTTGGTGGATATTAACTAAAGTGTTTAAAGTGCCTTTCTATTCATTCCTTTGATTTGCACTTATAAATCATTCCTATTGTCAGTATATATCCTTTAAGTATCACACTCATATTCCAGGTATGAATAGTTCTCTACTGGTTACTTGGATCACATTCATGTGAATGAGCCGTTGACTACACCAGTTTCAAATCACAAGAGAAACAGAGATACAAGGCTTTTCATGCACTGAGAATTATGGCCCTGTGGGTGGTCTATGACTAACATAGGCTTGCTTCTATGCAAACATACACATGCTAAAAATATTCTGTCCTACAAACTTCCTAAAAACTAATGCACCACAACCATGATGTACTGAAACATACGGTTGCCTGTTAGAACACAGTGACCCCAAACAACCTTTATAATTAAAATCCAATTGTGAGTACATATCCTTGTGCAATGTGAGAAAGTTTAACCACCTATACATCAAATTTCCCAGTAAATACTTTTCTGGCCTTTTGTGACCCCGGGAATATCTTGAAAGGAAACAAGAGTGTACAATTTTACAAAATTTTACAAAGTGAGCAAATAAGAACTTAAACTTATTATACAGCAACTGTGTCATTGCTATACCTTGATGGGTGTGTCACATGAATAGATTCTTGGGCAGTGAAGTAATAGGAAACACTGCTGATTGCAAAACAACTCTATACTGATAGTTCAGATAAATGAAAAACCACACATCCACTACCCATGATCAAATATCCATCTATTAGAAAGGCAGCAATATGCATATCAATATTTTGTTGATAAGACACAGATATACTTACAAGAACTGAACATATAACACCAACTGCAAAACATCCAATGAAACACTTTATTCTTGTTGACCAACTGAGAGTCGAGGCCTGTGATATCTGCACCAGAGGAGAATCCTGAATAAATCACAATGTTACTGTAAAGAATATCCAGAATATACTTAAGGCCCTGCTGGAAGTATATTCAACACAGAAAATTCATAATGGGATAAACATGGTTCAAAAACAATATATATATATATGTATGCTGGAATGGCGACATGAATGGGTACAGATTGAGGGGCAAAAACAAATGTGAATGCAGGAGGTAGTGAACAGAGTCTGTGATTCGATGAACAAGCAACAGGACAATAATTCCTGCTTTCTCTGCTTTTTAGGAGCTGTGCCTTTCATACAATGTAATAGTAAGTTCTCTGGAAAGAGTACCTGGAATCAAGGTGCTTGTTAAAGCTGAAAAATAAACTGTAGTGAAGGTACAGATAAACCTTCAACATTCAAACTTTCATGGGTATTATTGATAGTTGTCAACCATAGTGCTGAACATTAGATAAAATGTGAGATTATTTTTTATGATCACTTAAGAATGTGAATATGTGATCAATGGTGGGAATTATAGCCAATGTTCAGAACTAAAATTTCTGCTTCAGGAAGGCTTTTAGTGATGTTTTGGGAAAGGATTTGCTATTATATGTATTTACAAATTTAGAGCAATCTTGCAAAAAAATGTTTTGACCGATGTCATACATGTTTCTGTGTTCTATCAATGATGACCTGTACTGCAAATTGCATTCTTAACAGTCTATAGAAGGTTCAATAGAGTAGTCAATGGCTGATGGCCTACTATCCCTAAGTATTAATTATGCTGACATATCCCAAAACTGTTCAACTTGCAACATACAATATATAAAACACTCCCACTTTGTAAGTAATCTGTGCAATAAACCTCTAAATACCTAAGTCAAGCTTTAGTGCTTCAGTGGCTTTGTTAAGACATCTGCACTCATGTCTTCACTTTGACAGTAAGTGTCTTTGATCACACTGTTACAGACTGTATCCCAATTCTATATAAATGTGCTTCAATGTTCTCCTATATCAGGCAGGGTTCTTAATTATTGCTAAATTTTGCACCTTATAATCCTCACATATTGTGGGTGGTGTACATTGATTGATCCCACTTTTGGACAATAGTACCCTTAACCACAATGCCTCTTGTGCTGTTTAACACAGCAATAAATTCAGTTCCAGCTGTTAATAGAGAAACTGTAGCTTGCCTTTTGCTAGGCCAGTTGATAGCACAATTTGACAAAACAAATACATTTCCAGGTCTTGAGCAAAAACTATATAGGTCTCCTGTCCATTCTGCACCAGAGATAGCAATAAGCTTTTGACTGCTGTCCAAAATTACATACTTCAGTCCATAATCTATAGTATCTTTCAGGTAACGTAGTATTCTATACACTGCTGTGAGATTTGCCTCTGTAGGACTAAAGTTAGATTTGATACACTACCAACTGTCTGTGCTATACTTGGCCTGGTAGCAATTGCTACATGGATTTAACTGCCAACCATTGACTGCTGGTGCACCTTATCGCTGATACTGTCACCTTTCATCAATTTAACATTAGGGGTTCCTGGTTTTGTACGTGTTTTGCATCCTGCATACCATATTTAAGTAATGTATAATGAATATATTCCTGTTGATGCAAACCAATTTATTTGCTATCTTGCTGTTCTACACTTACTCCCACAAAATAATGGAGTTGAGCCAAACTTTTCATCTCAAATTGTCCCTCCAAATTTTGTTTCACCACCCTCAGGTCTTCTAATGCCTCAGCAATCAAAATCATCAACATATACAGCTACTATTACTAGTTAATCTCTATTTTTGGTAAAAAGACAAGTTAACTAATGACACACAGGAGAAAAGTTTGTATATTCTATTGTCTTGTTAGCCGCATATGGAATGGCTAAGTATTGGATAATCAACATGGGGAAGAAGTATTAAGACCTTGGATAATATGCCTACGAACTGCATCCTTCTACTTCTTTTACATCTACTCTTATTAATTCCATGAACAGATTGGTTAATTTTCTAAGGGAATTAATGTGGCACACTGAGGTTTGGGACAGAAGACATTAGGCATTAAGACTAAACACAGGCCCCAGCCTATAACTACTAGTGGCAACTACTACAAGTGCATAGTAACTTATGATTTCTCTTCTCAATGTTCAATCGTTAGGTGCATATGGCCTGTAAACAAGACATAGTGGTCAGTCACATAAAGATCATTCAAAACTGTTATAAAACATAAACTTTATTTATGAGGTGACCATTTTTACAAGGGAGAAAGGTCACTGTTACATTGAAACTGGTTCTGCTTGTACTTTAAAACATTCTGTTGTGGTAACATTAGGTGGTTTGTCCTGCACCATATTTTGCCACAATTAAAAAGATAATATTGTGCAAATAGAAGTTTTTTGGTAACAGTAGATAAGTCAATCAAACAGACACTGGTGGCACAGCCTAATCTCACATGATCTAGAAAGGACAGGACTTGATGATGATAAGCTGAATTTTTGCATTGTCACAAGAAATCTAGAATTTGGAATGGGCTTGAAGGATTTGTTTCTAAAAGTTACAAAACAGAGCTGTTGATAAGATTGCTTGAAATCAGTTTCGCTGATAGCCAAGTTCCTTCCATGCATCAATACTCACAATAACGTTGCAGAAATTTCCCTTTAAGGAAAGCAACCTTTTGAGAAGCTACGCGCCCTTTATGTAGATCCCTTATGTCAACACATGAGAATTTCACAATCTTTTCCTGAATCCTTCATAAACCTACCAATTAAGATATCCATTGAGTTTACTGTACCACCGTATATTGACTCGTCTTTGTGTAGTGATAATAAGTTCTGGAGTCTGTGTTAACTATTGCCCTGGTTCGGTAATAGTCAGAAAGGGAGCATACTTAAAACCTATGGTTTCTTTGTTTCGATAGCTCATCGATAGGTTTATGCTCGCGCAATCACTTTCGTTGTTCATTGTTCTCTTCAGATAGTAATATGGGTTCTATGTAGATTGTCGCTTTAATGGTTACTGACGGTAGAACTTTAGTGCCGGGTCGGTACAAGACTTTCATCGGGCACTACTGGCATGGTCCCAAAATCAACCTAAGTAAGCATCCTGGGACAGGGTAGGATCCATCAGTTCCTGAAAACTTTAAAGACAGAAGTTAAAATGGATTATGTAGGCTATTCCACTAGATCTATGTGCTTTTGCTTTTAGTAAATAATATCATAATCAGTCTGATCATCCATCCTAGGCGCGGCAGAAAGCGTAAAACCTGAAGGATCCGTGAAATACCGTATCAAGGCAAAAAAGCAGTAGTCTAGAGGGCTTCGTACATGCGGCGAGCAGAAATAACTATCTAGTTCGGATCTTAAGTGCAAGTAATCTACGTTTACTCCCATTGATAAATGTTATGGAAAATGTTTCGGCACATAAATCTGACCGTGAAAAGGTTACTGATCAAAAGTCACAGTAAGCATATCCTATCGTATGGGGGATCAACCATCGGGTGGGGTGATCATATCTGCTGTTTGTTTCGAAGGAAGACATGGAACGTACCTCTGCAACAATATTATCTTCTTCGTCGTCCGCTCTGGAACCAAATATGTTCTTGACGTTAACCATTGTACCAGTTATAATAAATGCATAAATATACAGTTAGCTACGTTCCCATTGGTAAGCATCCATATCCATAATACAGGGTCAGAGTTAGCTGGTCGAGAGTTGTCAAGGTCCTTCTTTCCGTTGGTACCCAGCCCTCCATGTTCGACTCACAGTCTGTGAAGCAATCTTCTGCCTTTAATTCACAGTTTCTTCATGGCAGGTGCCAGTTGAGAGTATTTCTTGCGCCTCAGCACATTCTCTGTCAGAACCCCATCCTCCAAGAAGGTTCTCTGCAGATATATTACCCCTTTATTCACAGAATGGCTGCTATAACCCGGCTGATGCTATTATGCATATCTCTTAAAGGTGTCAGACTGCGCCTGTTTCCCTGTATCTGCGAAAGAGGGAAGATAGGCGTTCACATTGGGGTGTGGAACGTGTCCGAGCCAGCGTTTCGCAGAAATGACGTAGCGACCGGGGTTGTAGAGGTGCGACATCCCCTGGCGAGATTTAAAGATAATTTCAGGTGAAATCGTACAAAAAATAAAGGTATACAGTGACCCCCATTTGCCGTGCAGATTCTATAGCGCCCTGAGTGATCTCACCTCTTTTCGGCGCCGGCCTCGTAGTCTGCCCTTTAGTCAATTTGCAGCTCTTTCGGATGACAAAAGGGTGCAGTTGATGACTTCTTGTAAGATACGAGCACTAATCGATGTTTTATCATTATGGTTAAGGTACATATTTTGCCTCGACCATGCATGATCCTTGGATAGGATTAGGTATCGGAATGTCAGTAAATCTGATCCAACTGAAGAGATGACTCTATTAAAGAAGAACAAGAAATAGCAGGCGTCGATTTGAGGACTTCACTTCCTGAGCCAAATTTTGTGCACGATCTCCTATGTGAGTACGTGTCCACTCTGTTAAATGGATTGATTGCTTGTCATACAGCTTTGTGTCTGTCGTCATAGCCTCATGTTTTTCAGCAGTTTTGTTGTAACACTAATGGAATGCAATCATTTTGGAAGGCAAAGATGGAATAGCAAGACGAAAGGAAAAATTTGTCGATACAAGTATAAATAGCAAATCAATTTATTGATAGTCTGACTTCTTTCGTGCATTTCCTTTTTCATTTTGCATAAATATCTACCTCAAAAAATTAGCATGGTTCCGAAAAGGCGGAATCTGGCGATAACTAAAAAGACTAGCAATAACAAGCGGAAAAGAGTGAGATTTGCTAGGTGAACATGCAATTTTAAAAGTCAGTAGTTAACTTTGCCTCAGTGTGTTAGGCAAGGACCTATGAGCACCAGCTAAACTAGATCAAACAGTTCTTATATGTTTCGCTTCTTTTCCCACAAGTCCAGAGGAAGGATCTATGTATAACCTGTTTTGCTTCTAAAATACACCACGCCACTATTTTCAAATGTTCTGGCAGACATGCAATTACTGCCATTTGTAATAGCTCGATATTTGGTATAAAACCTCGATAGTGAAAACTCAGGGCAACCCCGGGTAATCAAACAAACGGTCTGCGTAGATGCGCAACGTACGATGCTTTGAATCAAAGCGACAGTCCCTCACCAACGAGATAGAGAAATTTGGGATGCTTATTGTTTTGATACTGCGTCACAACATAGCCTCTCCCTGCTGGAAATAAAGTCATGCAGCTCGTTATTTTGTTTGTTTCTGCTAATTAACCCTACTCCAGTGAAGTTTGAGAAGAATTTCAGGCGTCGTGGGTTAGAGAGAGGGGGAAGGTGTGCGTGTTTGGAGAGCCTGTGATTCGTCTGTATTGACAGGAGCGTGCTCTTGTTTTGAGTCTCCATTTTAAATAACTGAATGGAGGCATAGATGTTACAAAATCATGTTGGGGGAAAATCGCGGGACCACGCGTAATCTATCCAATGTCTTCGTAGCAGAACCACTTACTTTACTGGTATCTGCGAGGACTGTTATCCATCCACTATTGCTACCTGATGTCTGCCAACCGCTAAGTCTTCAAGTTAGAAATTCAAGGGATTTTCTCTCAACTCATGCAATAGACACACGGAAAGACATAAACTGTTGCATGAGGATGAGTGCTTGTGGTACAGTACAGTTAGTTGTTTGACAGAACAGCAGCATCTGTTTCTCTTTATCTGTCAATAATTGGCACAGCTATGTCATTCAATGACTTGGGTAAGGTTTAGATCAGCAGATAGTATCATATGTGAAGACAATGATGGTAAGTCATATGACGGAGATAGGTAAGCATTTGCAAACTCGGATGTACAAGAGAGGAAGATGTGGATCATTCAATGGTGGTACCTCCCTAATAAAATTCGCTTATGTTAATTTATTGATACAGTACTATTTATTCAAGTACTAATTATTTGCACCTCCAAGTATCAATCACCTTGATGGGAATGGTTGGCTTCTGTACTGCTGTTAATGGCACAAAATCATATCGCATGCCACATACCTGTATTTCTTCTTTCTATTCGTCAAATCAGTTCATTTTTATGACAGAAACGCGCGCTAATAAGTGGTCGATTAAAGAAATTTCATTGCCGACATGAAATTAACAAGAGCAGGATTGTCTGAAATGATACCAGTTGCTTGATTTGGCGTGTTTAAAGTTTGACCGGGTCACATATCGATTCGTACCCGTTATGAGATACCCACATGTAAACAAAGCTTTAAGTGTAAACGGATACTGTGAACACAATATATTTCTGTGTTTTGAACACAGAGATTTCAGTATGATCCTTCATTGCCAACTTCAAATCAATAGGAACAGGATTTTCTGAATTTATACCTCTTGTTTTGGCATCTGATTCGTCGTTGTTAGAAGCATCGTTGAACTTGGCCGACATAACAGTTTGGCATCTAGCAGCGTTGATTCTGTCACTAGAATCGCTGACCAGAGGTCATCTTTGTCTACCCCTGTTTGACCTTAGAGTTCAATAAATTGTTTCCATCTATATTCGTAATCTCTCTTGGATGCCTTTGACTTCTGTTAACAGTTACTCCTTCTCGATGAGGATTTATGCATGTCCACTAGACTCAACAGTTTGGCCCTCTCATACAGTAGATTTGCATGAAGTCTTCTGTTTACGATTTCCGATTTTTCAGACTTCTCCTACTATTACTACCTCGTTGCGGCAACTATTGACTATCTGAGTTTATCCTCCAATACTTTTTTTATATTCGTAGTTTGTAAAGTAAGAAGCACTAATATCTCAATATAACGAAAGAAATCAATTTCATCTAAACAAGACTTAACGTGGATGCCAAAATCAGACTCACTATTGAATCCGGAAAGAAGAAATCTCCCAGTGTCAGGGGGTTTGAACTTTCAAACTAATCCACATATCAATGTGTCCGTTATGCGACATAGGAATTATTTAGCCAATTTTTCCACTCTCATGTTTTCTTCTACATTTTGATTGTCGTCTTTTATCTATTTCTTTAACCATCAGGTGGACACCTTTAACTAACTAATGTTTTCAAGACCATTTTCCTTTCGTTGATTCTTATTGCACTTACTGTTGTAGTATCGCTCAATTTATTCCTCGAATTTTTCACTGACACGGGTGTTTTCTTCAGTTATTCAATAGCCTTTCAAAGTTCCTCTCCATGCTTTACAACATTTAGACCTTTCAGCTTCTCACGGCTACATTTTCAGCTTTTGCTTGGCTTGGGTTGTTTAAAATTTACAATTACTTGCATTGTTACCAGTTTGTGTTTTCTTGCATCTGGACTTTAAAGTAACGTTTCCCAAATGTATTTGTGTCTGCCTGTGCCTTAAACCGGAATTTCGGTCCATAGATTACTGATGCGCAAGCCAAAAACGATATATTGTCATCTTCATCTTAGCACTTCTTCCCGATAACATTCTTCAGGGATGTAAAGTCAAGAGTAAGATCATAGGAACTAGTAAATAGTGATAGATGAAAAGAAAGTGAATAGTGAAAAAAGACGAATTACAATTTTGGGATTTTACAGGAAACTTCTAAAATTCATTAAGGCAACATCAGATTGATAAGCTTACGTAAGCATAATCACATGAAGCATGGCCAGTGTATTGAATTCTATATGAAAATAGTTAAATGTGTTAACATTGTTAGATTTATTAAGTTCCGTTTTCTGACCATGTGATCATAGCATCATAGACCACAGTATTCTAAATTACTGCGTTCTCCAGCATTGACAGTAGTCAAGTCGATAGCCAGCATTATTACCTGGTCAATAAAAAGTCTACCGTCTCTTTTCATGGTGAGCAAACCATTTTTTTCTATTATATTTTCTCCCTTTCTGATTTTACACACATTTTATATTAACATTTTCCTCCGATTTCACATAAACGCTTTTGTAGATAAGCATGGAGTGTTTTTAATCGAGAAATTCTTGGGCTGATTGCTACATTCAATTTTATGTTTCCTTGCCAAGAGCCTATCTAAAATATTTGATCAAATAGGAACTTACCATGTATTGTCTTGATGACACTGCTTCCGCGTGTTACCTTCCAGTATCAGCACGCAACCTGTTTTGCTTATCCCCATCCTTTGGTGTTAATCTGAACTCTTCTATTGAGAGTAAACATTTTTCCCACCATGTTTACCAAATTCGTAAGATTTTCCACCGCATCATGTTGTGCTTCATGTTTTATTACTTCCTTTATCCCAGGGTAGTTTTTACACCCTACCATTTTATTCATACAGATTTCTGATAGAAAATGCAAATGCAAATGGTGGAACAAGCTTTGCTAAGTAGGGATAAGTGTAAACCAATAAGACAGCCCTGGACGACAACTTTAGATGAAAGCCAACCAAGAGGGAGGCCCAGCAAAAGCCGTACGAAAATGTGAGAGAGTCTATGGAGCATTGAAGACAAGCAACTAGGATGCCCATAACAGGAAAATGTGGAGAGGGAAAGTTTGAAATTCTCGACCTTGTAACACTATTCCCTGGCGGAAGATGCCGAGAGGACTACGTGATTAATGTAGGTTGTTTACATTGAGTTGCTGTTACCTCAAGTGTCTTTTTTGAGTTTTGTTTTTTTAATGGATAGTTATATAGAGAGGCAATTATTATCGTTGTCCTTAAGGTAGTGGCCGCATATTACGTTAGACAGGTTACCAATCTATGAAGGTTTTATCATCTTTTTTATGAAACACCTGTTGAATACGAGAGTATATGGTTGGGTTATTGATGACCTCTGTGTGACCTCTAAGGCAAATTATTTTAGACAAGAATTACCTCAGAATGAAGTGAGGACTGCTATCTTTTAGTTTACAGCAGTGGTTTCCTTAGTTAGTGATACCATCGCTTCCGCCTCATCGGAGGCGTCGAAAATATGTGTAAAGAAGCAAGCGATTATGATCAGATTGAGGGTTAAGTTTCTGATTTTTCATTATCATTTTATATGCGTTGCAAGCGCTTAGTTTTAGTGCTACGTCGTATAATATCATCAATTTTCAAGTTACTGATTCCAGGATACAGCTGTTTTACATCAATAACATTCCATTTCTCCAAACAAAGTTCGTGCATCCTTACATAAGGAACCTGGAGTGTTTGATTCCCTGTGGGCATTTTACTGTGGAAACCTTTGTTTGCAAACAGCGAAAAGGGCAACCACTTCAAACAGCCGACGAGAGATCGAGATGGTTTCTGATCAAGAAGCAGCCTTAAAAGAGAAGGTGAAAAAGTTGCAGCAATCACTCAGGGTGCGTAAGAGTTCTCAATTTTCCTTTTTACTTTTCTGCTAATGATACGGTCTCGCATGTTTTAAGCCTATCAAACATATCTGTCGGCTGAGAGCCTAGTTCATCAGTTGTAGCTATACCTTACGAATCATGCTTGATAATATGATTCGAACAGTCTCCCGTGACCCAAGCTCTAAAAGAGAACCTCTTGTGCAGTTGGCCCTGGACTGGCCTGCTCACTTCAACCTCTGTCTCACCATAGAGATATCGCGTCGTTAAGTCCTTTATGCATACAAGTACTACTGTACCGTACTTTGGTAAATGTTATTCCTCTTCCCCTCATCAGGTCAAGGTACACTTGACATGCTAAATCTCTTCGTGACTCTTCTGTTTTTATTCATAAAACAAACAGAAATTTCTATGTTAACAGTTTCTTCCATAGGACTGCCAAAATCGTGAACTTTCTGTCTTCAGACTGGTTTCCTCTTACTTACGATCGATGCACTTCTTAATCTAATCTCAACCGCCATCTTCTTAGAAATCTTTAATTTTTTGTCTGTTATTACATCTACTTTTCAGTTTACTTTTTATTTCTACTCCTCTAAAAGTAACTTAACACCTTGAAGTGACAACTGTGCCTTGCATTGAGCGAATGGTTGAAAAAAATTGTTGCGAGCTACTTGAAATTAAATGCCTAAGTTACATTATGCTTATACATTGATTGAAATTAGGCTCAATTTTGGGAAATATTTACAATGCATTCATATGATTATTGTGTTATAGGCTAGAGATGAGAGGATAATTGCTCTTGAGACTGAAAATGCAATGCTATACCTCAAACTTGCACAGGTAAGTATTTATTTATCAGACAATTTCTCTATGAATAATTGTTTGTCATGCCAAAGATTGCCTACCTAATTGGTTTAATTAATAGATCATATTTATGTCTGACCATACCTCATACTAACGTTGAAATGTTTGAGTAGTGGAATGCATATTCCTCCCTATAACTGTTATCTAGTAAACATGTAAATTATCTTTCTTTTTCAAACATGTGGCATTTGATGGGATGCTGGTTAGGTGTTGCATCTAAACCACCATTGGTGGATGAAGTGGGTATTGACTAGGATTAAAGAAAGTAAGAAGTAACCATATCACTTTAGGTTTGCTCTGCCCTTTTTAATTCTGATAACTGTAACTTGACTTTCATTTATTTACATGTAAAGCTGGTAAATATTTATAGTAAATAGTAGTTTATTATCCCCTAGATGGAGTACTACATATCAATATTCAAGTAAGGTTGATGCAAAAATCAGAAAAATCTGGTTTGATCACCATTCTGTTGCTAACTGATAAATTTAGTGTTTAGGCCTACAGTAAATTTACAAAAATGAACAATGATACATATACAGTATTTACCCTACCATGTAAGGCTAGGATTGATGATTGAGCCAGAATAGGAGTATTTATGTTAGGTGGTTTATGAATGTTAATGTACATAAGTAGATGAAATTACACATCCTGTTGTAAGCCACAACAAGAAGGTTTGCAAGCCTGATCAGGCAGGTTTGATTACTACATGTTTTGAGCATAATTTAATAAAATACCATTTATACTGGAAATAGTGCATTTTGTGTATGAGCTTGAAGGCAGTGATGGTGATGGTGGTGTTTTTAATGATAGGTGGTAAATACAGTTATTACAATAATTTGCTGGTATTGTGCTATCTTAAAATAATGGTTATACTGATGATTATGTTAGTAATGATGATGCTCTGGACCTTTTATGAAAAGGGTATTGGAATTGTGAATATATCATAACCCATGTGAGCAGCATTCTGTGATAGGGTATTATTTCAATAATGCCTAATTTGTAATCATCTGTAAATGTAAAACCTTGAATAGAGAACTATTTGTAGAAAACGATTTGAAGTAGATAAACCTTCAGTAGCAGGTCCCAAGTATATGGGCACCATCAAACCCCATGAATAGGATAAATAAGACATTAAATGAAGAAAAAAACCAAAACACAAAAAAAACCCACAAAACAACCAAACCTTCAGATTGTTGTTTACGTTACATACTTAAGAAGGACAAATCATCTTTAATAACAGGAGTTGACATGAGCTGGTAGTGAAGATAGATGTATTTTAGTGTTGTATTCTGGATGAAGGATGGTTTTTTCTGTCTCTATTTTATTAAGTGATTTTAAAAGTTAGGTGTACTAACAAAGGCTTAGACAGTTAACTGCAACAATTTGGCTGTGAGACATGCAACAGACTGAATGAGTCATCAATGGACTCCTTGCTTCAATGTGAACTGCTAAGAATCTGACCTTACTCAGGAATAAAGATTTCAAGAAACATAGATGTAAACATTTATTACTTGTTGTCAAGAGGCCTCATAATGTCTACATGCAGAAATTATTTGCATGGTATTCATCCCTATTTCTGAAAATTGCTTGCAAATTATAAGCTATTGTAAACTTTTGCTACCATCAGCCTGTAATTAAATGAAGACTACAAAAACACGCTATAATGCTTAGTTAAATGATTAATTTGGGACATTTACTAGGCTGGGGACCCTGTCACATTGAATCAGTCTCTCTATTCATGGAAAGATATACCTAATTGGAATTGTACTCCAGTGTTGTAGGTTGAATAATGCAGTTTGTTTGTTTAATTTGAATATATGGCCATGTCATTGGGATGATTGGTCCAAGCTTGGTATGTTGGCACAGCATTTGTAGCATTTTTATGGGGTCAGGCTTTTGAGAAGGGGTGTGAGGGGGCATACAGGCATAGTTCCAAAACTAGAAAGTCTCCAAAGGGTGAAATTTAAGTCCTTAAATTGTCAGCAACAATATATGGGTATTAAGCTCATGTAGTATCTCTTTTGATCTCTTTTTGTCATGTTAGTGTCAAGGTAATGTGAAGTCTGCCAAGGCAGATTTAGCAAACATGAGGAGGCTATATGAAGCACATGATAAACATAAGGAAAGTTCTGCATCTGTGTTATTGGCACAACAGAGAATTGCCAAGGTAATTGAACTGTAAAACAAACTCATAACTTTGTTATTTTAAAATACAGTTGCTTTTATAAGGTTTCCTACTAGTAGTTACTTAATGCAGGCATATAAATGTATTTCTTTCTCAAAGATATTTCTGTAGTGTTAACCTATCATGCTACTCTGGCTCCTCTTCCTGATATTAATGTTCTGGCCTTTCACTACATAAGTGTAAAATAGTTGACAAGCATTAACTTTTATTGTGCGTTGAACCATATATGAATTATATTTCCAGGAAATACATTTGCAATGTTCTGTTTGCAGAGCACAGGAAGGGAATGTAGTACTTATTCAGATAGGCCTAATCGGAATGTACCAAATTTTATTAAGTGAGATAAAAGTCACTCCAAACCCCAATTGTTTAGTAATTGTATATTTTTGCCATTCATAGATCAAAACATTCTTGAGAATTTTGGAAAAATATCAGTCATAGTAGTTAATTATACTTCTGATACCATTTTTATCATTTTGGAAAGAGAAAACCCCTCTACACTAGTCATTTATGCATATAACATTCTTGACATAAAGTAGATGTTTCTACTATTTTCCTCAAATAGGTTATTATTTGATAGCATCTTTTATTGTGAAGAGGAATTTGCAAGTGGTCTGTTTTCTTCTAGTCTGTGCTGATATAGGTATTTTTGCATAATGCATTGGAGCATGAAACATTCTACTATGTCAACATGCACAGTAGTGGGCTGAAGGCACGGGCACTACTACATTAAGTACTTTTGCTTGTATACAGGCAAAGAATGGCCACAATATCCCTCTTTTTTATTATTGAGAATGATGTAGTCTTGCACCATATCTGATTCAACAGTGTCAAATATTTTGCCTTTGGTAAATAACCCTGTGTCCATACAGGGCAAGCATATTTTGGAATTTACATCAAATTTCAAACAACATTTTCTGGATTTTCAAGGGTTTCTACTTTGGAGTACCTAAAGATGTAGGAATGATTCTAGCTGCCCTTTACGGAGCAAAGCCATAAAAAGACATTGACACACCCTCTTACTTTAAGCTCTTTGCTATTAAAAATGTAGTACAGTTTTGTCTCTGACACCAAATTTAGGAATTTTTTAGGGAAATGAATGTCTCATTTTTGTATGAACTCTTTGAACAGGTGCTCAAAGCTGAATGTGAGGATCTAAGGCAGGACATACAACTATTGCCAACGAATCTTATGGCAGAGATCAAACAGTTCCGTGCACAGATTGATCAGTTTATGAGTGTTTATCAAACAAGAGCATCAAAACAAACAGTGGATACTGAAGGTATGTACTGATTTCTTCCAGACCCTTTTTTCTACCATTTGTTCTTGAAGACTTAAGATATATGCAGTTGTTCTCAAATTGTTGTTTACACCAAAGCCATCATTGATCTTCTGTATCATATCCTATTGGGATTTCACTTGACATCACATGTGACATCACATTAGCAATGATGAAACACAAAAGGCTATCTGATTCCTAATGACTGGGCAAGGTTAAAACTGTGGTGCCAACACTGTTGTTTGTAAATTCAGGGTAGAGACAGTTTGTGTGCCTTTTGAATATTTCACAACCATGTGACATAAGACATGTCCACACTCTGATCAACAAGCTAGCAACAATCCTCAGCTTCTTACTGTTAGTTGGAGGTTAGGAGTGCCCTGTAGGCAACCTCCTTATTTTGGCAAATCTTTCAGCATGAACTAGTAGGGGCCTAGGGTCAGGGTTTTCTGTACTATTCGCAACAGTTTTTGTATTATGTTCGTTTTTTCTGAGAGGAGCCAACATTTGCTGTGTATTTAGATACATCATGATGTAAAGCTCTCCAAATACCATACAAGACTTTCTAGGACCAATTTCAAAGCCCCAATTACAACAAGGACAACATTCTGCCACTCTCAATCAGAGTATTAATGTACTTTTCCATTTTTTCTTCTTCTAAGAAATGATCGTCATGGCAAGCAAACTCAATGATCCAATATGCATCTGTCCTTTTTTCAACATAAACTTTGTCAGGTCTTATGTACTCCAATGGTCAGTCACACTGAATCCTAAAAGTACCAGAGGATTTTAATGGTGACGTTTTCCATGACTGCCTCTGGATTGTGATAATAGTCTTTCAATAGATTCAAACTGTACTTCTTACAAAGTAACCATTGTAAATTTAGGCAGACCTTGTTGTGTTGATGTTTTTATTCTTTTTAGCTAACATAGACAATCCATTGATTATATGTGTGATTTTTTCAATTTTCTTGCCACATAATTGACACTCATTTGAGCTATTAATAGGGTATAGTCCACTTTTTATGACAATAGTATTTAGTGCTTGCTCCTGTGTGGTGAACAATAGACTTTAAGTTTCTCATGTTAGAAATCCATCATTCAGCTAGTTCCATGAATTTGCACTTTTCTTTTCATCAGATTCTCTTTCAAACTGACCATGAAATCTCATGTTAGTGAAGATCATCTTGTCTCTCCATTTCACTTCTTCTTTCCTTCTAGATCCTCTTTCATTCCCTCCTGTTCATAACAGCTTGTAATAACACTTCCTCGCTGTGCTTTAAATGATAATAGAGCATTCTAAATTCATATGCTATACACTCTTTAACGCCAATGTCCACCCTCTGTCATCTTTATATATAGTCTCTGGACATATTATTTAGGGTGGAGGCCTCCATATTTAATCTAAAGGTTTCATGTCATTCCATCGATCACTTTTAATTCTTCTTTGGTCCAATCAATGACAGCTGTTTACTGTATTACTGTAACAACCCCATTCATTTCTGGGACAAAACAAATTTCCGCTATTTAATTTATTTTTGAGGAGTACCCTACCCTTTTCAAGTATTCATTTCTTATGTTGTCTTCCATTTCTTGCTACTGTTTCATTTGTATTTACTAACGGAGCCTTTGTGAAATCAGTGATGTTTTTAAAGTTAAAGACTTTCATTCAACAGACTGTTTGATGATATTTGGGCAAGTATTTGTTCAGTGCATCCTCAATTTTTATTAAAGCTTTCACTATTTACCACAATTGCTCAGGTTTCCTTTTGTGAGCGTACAAATAGGCCTATGACCTGTCGTTCGATCACTTGAGGTAGTATCATACTCCTACATGCCTCATGTTTCATTCAGTAGCAAAACATATTCTGATGGTCTTTGCACCATCTATCATTTTACATTTCAGAATTGCAGATAAAACTCTTAGATGCTGAAATGGCTCTAGACGATGCCATGAGACGAGCGAATGCGGAAAGGACAAGAAGAAGGACACTTCACAACACTTTAGTAGTAAGTTCTGTTGAAGGCATAGCCATTCGTTCTCTCAAGTTAAGTGAGTAAGTTAACTTCTTGTAAGATGTGGCATTATTTAGCATGATGATTGTTTCATGATTGCGCCTCGGGTAAGGTCAGCGAAAAAAATTGAAGTTGCCATAGCAACTACGGTGCCAGTTTTTTCTTTGAAAGTGATGAATGTACGATTACCAAGGCCTCGATAACATTATTACCAAGTTCAAGTTTACGACGTTTAAAAAGATGAACGAGCTTACAATTTCGTCGGCACTTCAGTGTTGATTTAAAAAACAACATTATTTCACCCTGTTCAAGGCTGAAGTCACTACTAAGAACGAGGTTACTTTTACCCATCGGACGGTCATGCTTACAGTCCCCTTTAAGGGGATTCTTATCCCCTTCATATAGTAATCATGCTTGCAGTCCCCTCTCTGCCCTATCTCTCGAAAGATAGTTTCCCACTTAACTAGAGCAGATGACAGACCACAGTAGGCCTACCTCCGGGATCGTGGTGGCAGGCAAGCTCAGGGTAGGTCCGAACTCACGACCCTCGGTTTGTGAGTCTGACACTCTATCACTATGCCACTACTGTGTTTGTTAGTTCAAAAGACCTGGATCTTAGAGTATCTTGGAAACTGGCTTTTTAAGGAAGAAAACTTTTATTTCACAGTTCACATTTCGTAAGAGTTGCAAAGCTACTTGTCTGGGTATCAAAATTCACCGACTGTGTAAAAGAACGTAGGGTATAAATTTCGTAGTCGATAATTATCTCAATTCAAAATTTCTAAATCGTATCATGCATTTTTTGGCACTCGACCAGGAAGAGACGTTGTCCACACTACATCATTTTGGCCTTGTGATCGTCATTTTATGAACATCACAACCGTGACTTTCCGTCAAAAATGGGTTTTCGAGCCGTTTGATTTAATATAAAATTAGTAGAAGTGTTTTAATCATGTTTATTCACTTCGATATTTCGTACCTACTCTGAGATACATAGTCATGGTGGTTTTCTTAAGAACAGATGAATGTTAAGGCAGGGTTCTATCTCAGATACGGTAACATTTTAGTCGCTGTTGAATAAGTAAGCGCATGTACGATTACACTTCAAGAATACCACGTGCATCACAAGCATGAACTAAAAGACATAGACGTGGTAACGGATGTCTGATGAGAATGATCTTGCACTTTAGAATAACTTTTTTATTCATTGTCTTACCGTTTTCCTGATAGTTTTTTTTGTTTAAAATTATAACTCCACATTTAGGAGTGATGTTATATCCTTGTGTGAAATTAAGCCAATAACGAAAGCAGCGCCAAGAGCTTCCTTGGTATTTACGAAGTGCGTAGTTTAGAACTTATACTCGCCGCCACTATTTACCCTTCCCAGTATTTGCCACTGGCCACTTGTTGTACTACAACCTCCGGTGTCATGTCCGGTTCAAATTTTATATTTATGTCATAGATAAGGTGTGGTCTAGGTGTTCAGTCTTTAAACGTAATGATGACCCAAGACTTTTAGATTTGATTCTAGGGTTGGTATTTGCTATAGTATAGAGTTTTGTTTTAGACTTGTTTTAGCACTTGTTTACCGTTTGTTATTGCAAAGATTATTTATTTTCATGTTGTGTAGGAACTTAGGGGAAATATACGTGTCCATTGCCGACCAAGACCACTTCTTCCAGCTTTAGATTCCAATGGTGATATTGATTTACTTGGCTTACCTGGGACCCCGTCTGAGCAAGTGGTGTATGTTGTGGACGAAGAAACAGTGTCAGTTTCGGTAGCACCTCCGGGTGGCGGGCCTTCGAAGGTGAAGCACATGGAATACGAAAGAGTGTATAACCAAAGTGATTGTCAGAAGGCGGTCTTTAGCGACGTAGCGCCATTACTAACGTCGCTGCTAGACGGGTAAGTACATCAAAAAATCTCAGAATGTGACGTTTGAAGAGATGGTTGGCACTACACTATTTGTAGATAAGCTTGAATAGCGGAATCATGTTTTTGCCAGAGACTCGTTTCGTTGCACTCTCATTAGTCTGGTTCCGTGCAAAGAACGATATTACTAAAAAGAACAAGCCTATTTAACCAAAGTGGCAACAAAGAAAAGGATCGAACTAAAAATAAAACGATCTATGGTAACATTTATGATTTAAATGGTATCTACAAAGGTAACGTTTATATTATAGAGGAGTGGCCATAATCGGCAGCTTAGTTCAAGTCTTATATCATATGGTATTGCAACATTTTCTCCGCGTCTAGCCTTGGCAATACGGACAACAAGAAACGTTAAGCCATGGAGCGAGTGAATTCTTTGGGCGTCACACTTTTCGCACTGTTAATATTTTGCGACCTGCTGATATTCGTATCTATTCATTTTCAACATCACTGTAGAATATTTCTCTGCATACGTCCTATAATTTAATTGTTGTCTGCAAAAAAAACAGTAGTCGCTATCAAAAAGCAGCTCACATTTCTATAGATTAAACAAGAGTATTTGCGTACCTTGCTTTCTCTGGTCTCATTTTCTTGCACAAGGTTGAACAAAATTATCTCCTTTCGTTTCTGCGCACCGTAATCGCAGTGAAATTAGAGGGTCACCTTCTTCTAGTAACTTTCTTTTGTAATTGGAAAAGAACATATAAATTGCACCAAATAGTGAATATATATATATACAAACACAAGACTTGCTAGACTGAGTCTCCGAATTAGAAGATACTTGCACATGAATTGCACGATATTTCTTACGGTGAGAATCTTTTAGATGAGTCGACCGTTGAAGAAAAGTGAATTTATGCATTATAGTGGAAACGATGGCATCCTGAGCAAGTGAGTTTGCGGCATTTGTTCTTGAGCTTCGTTTCACTGATATACTAGGGGCATGTTCCCAAGGCTGAAAGACATCCTGCGACGCAGAGAGCTTTTGTAGCTTGAAATGTTTGGCTTTTAAAAAGTTTTATTATTATGTCGCGGACATTCTGATAATTATCAGATACAACGTTACTTCATCAAGAAACGATTTCTCCCTTTCTTACGTACCCTGTGTAGAAAGGTTACCCCTTTGTAACTGCCAATATGGGTCAGCCACTTGAGTGAGAGTTGAAGGCAGGTTTTACTTTATAAGAAGTAGCAGAGGAATAGAGCTGTTTAGTACTCTAATAGTATCCCTATATACTGCAATGTTTTAGTTCCTAAACTATAAATAAAAGAACAACAGAGGGCATACTTATCAATATCGTTCGGATTTTGTTTGGCTACATTCGACATTGAAATTATGACTGCAAACAGTTCATCAACGTATTCATAATGTACGTGAACTTAAACTTTCCACATCAGAAATTGTATTTGACCTGATGTATCGTGAAGGATGTCTGGCACGAAAAGTTGCAAGTACGAAGATGGTGTAGAAATTTCTGGCAGTGAATTCCTTCCGCTTACGGTAATAATATTGTTGTAAACAGATATTCGTAGTAAAATTCAATAATCTGTGTTTGCAAATGTCAAAACCCAAGCTGTCAGTGGTATGAGTATTTCCCAACACGACTCCACTCTGTTATCAGACATAAGAGTTCGCCAGGATCAGTGCCACGTTCCTGAATTTCACTCGCAGAGACATAGTCTCAGTGATGTCTTCTGGACATTTTATTGAGGAGAAAACAATTTTGGGTATTTCCGTTTTAAGGGTGAGAGTTATCATATTCAAAATCCGTCCGATTTTTATTAACAGTACTGATCGTCTTCGTAGGTTTAACGTTTGCATTATGGCATATGGCCAAACGGGATCTGGCAAGACACATACAATGTTAGGAAACCTCATGGACAGTGCTGAGGAAAGTGGTGTTGACGAATCACAGTCAGCTGAAGGAATCATTCCAAGATCAGCAAAGGAAATATTCAGGTAATGCTTGGCGGTATTACTGTGTACTATATTGTATATGCATCTCTATCTGCATGGCGTCGGGTTTTAAGTTTATCCGCCCACATTTTCTAGCTCACTCGTGCAAAGTGAGAATTTTAGCACCTAGAATTTATGGAACTTTTTATTTGGTTGAGAAATGCATAGTTCCCTCTTCTATTTCACTTTTGCTTTTTAATTGGATATTACATACATGTGTTCCTTATTTTGTGAAGCAGTCATGTGGCTTTTTAGGATCTCGTCTTCGAAATCCTTTTCCTTACGTTTTGGATGATTTTATCATGGATTGCCGATGCTTACCTTTCATATAGTACCAATAAAGACCATTTCAATGATTAGTGCTACAACATTTAACATATTAAGGTACCAGTTTGTGCTATTATCTATATGACTTAGAAATGTTTTTATTCATGAACATAATCAAGTACCACGCGTGTATGCGTAGGCGATACGAATTGCGTTTTACCGTATTACGTATTACGGTGCCTTGAACCTTTCCTATGTTAGCCGTTTTATTTCATGTTTTTCTATCCTTTGTGGAGGTTAGAAATTCGCCTACCTAATAATTAGAATTGTCTTAAGAAGAGAGAATTTGAAATATTTAGTTCTAAAAGATATTAGTGAAATCAGACTTTATGTCACCAACGGGCTATTTTAAGATGGCTATTTATGTTTCAAGCAAAAATGTACTTGTTAAATAATCAAAAGTGCCAAAAATTTTACTTATTCTAGCTCACTACCGCCATTTTTCGAGTACGTTAGTCCGCGAAATGAAAATCATGGGTATCTTGAGAAAACGTCGTTTCACAATGGATACTCAGTACGTAGTGCTTGCGCGAGGGCGAAACTATCCTGTACAGATCAACTGAATGTGACGTTACTATCATATCTGAAATCTCTTTGCCTCTGTAGGTTGATGGAAGAGAGGAAAACTGCTGCCGATACTTTCAGCATGGAAATATCCGTGTGTGAAATTTACAATAATGAAATCAGAGATCTTCTGGCGTCACCTGATCAAGTAAGTGTCATTTTGATGTATTCTGCTTCAAGATAGCGTTCAGCTGTTTGAGAAGAAGAAGGTAACTTAGTTTCATACTTGCCATACGCTCTAGTATTAATACCTAAGCGGAATTCGTCGAAATATATTCAGTCCCAGTCAACTTTTCAACTACTATTTAGTCCTCAGTTTTATGATGCAGGGTAGTTCCTCTTGTCAGATTGCCTGGGCGTATCCGGTACAAAGTGCACCTCGCTACAGTTGCTCTAGAAAACCATGGCCCTTGGAAGTTATTGCTACTGTCGCCAAGATAGGCCTCGTTATTATGTACGTTTTCTGTGATTATGTCGCATGCAACCAGATAGAATGTAAACCCTCAAAAGTCAAAAAATGTTTTTGACTATAGCAGTTGCGATAGATCAGTATCAATAAATTTAATAAAGAAAGGTCAGAACTGTAGTTACGTATTTGTGAGCTTCACATACAGTAAAATGTCCAATCATCAGGATTGATGTTATGAATCAAAAAGCAAAACGCACAATCCTCAAATGATCCTCTGACAAGGGACGGTTTGGAGAGTGCGGGGGCCTTGGGCCGAAAAGGTTTGCGGGGCCCTATGACATCATACAGTGCAAGGTTCGGGCATGATCATGCTACGGACGTTCTTGGGGCACCGTGTTCTCTCCAGTGGGTAAAGTTTCCAAGTTTTAACTTAGTTCCAGGAGGTTAATACGGGCCCGGTCGGTCTCCGCCTAAATTGCCACTGCCTCTATCTCATGCTTACAAAGAGCCATTGTGGCAGTATGGATGAGAGTGAAGGAATTACAGTATACTGAGACAAAAATCAAATGACATATCGTAGGGTTTTTTAAGAATTTGCATTCCTTGGTATAAGTCAGTGTCTTTATCTCCGCTAATGCTGCTTAGTTCTCGAATTTTTATTCAATTCTCCTCATTTTCAGGCTTCCTTGTAACGAGGACGGATTCCAAGAAGAGCTTTGTCGCTTCAAAATAATTATAAAACATTGTTCGTTTTCAATATGTGCTGTTTTTCAAGGCAGCCTATGAAATAATCTCGATGAACAATTTACGATAAACTTAGGAGGTACCTTTTTTAGAGGAATATTCTCTAGAAAAAATTTCATACTGATTCTAATTGTCTTTTCACTATTTTAGAGGGCGAAGAAACACAACGTTTTTAGCGCAAGCGACGGATCGCAAGAAATCCCCACTTTAATTACAAAGTAAGTTCAGTATTATCAGTTTGGAGATACTTCGATTCAGTCACACATGTGAATGGTGCTGATACTACATACTTATGTTCAATAACCAACACTGAGCATTCTAAAAAATGCTTCTATTTTTTTGACAGCCAGACGTTTTGCTATCGAATCAGGGATAGGGACACCTTTACATCCAGATTTGACCCTTCAGCTTTGAGTCTCAGATGTTTTTAATTGGATTCGCAGTCAGTCAGTTACCGGTCTTTCAAGTGATAATAAAGTCTGCTACATCATCATCACCACCATCATCATATTCCATTTTACTTCCATTTTACATGCATGTGTTGGACGATTTCTTGAAATTTGACTTCCAAGCTACCCAACCCTTCACCAGGTCTCTACTGACACCTTTCTGCTTGAGATCCATCCTTATCACTTCCTCTCATGTTTTCTTCGGCCTCCATCTGCCAGTTACCCCTGCCACCATGATTTTTCTGCATCTACTTGCCCAAGCATTCTTGCCCATTCGCTCCACATGACCAAACCAAAAAAGTGTCGTGTTCTGCAACTACCAATACTGTCCAGATTCCATCTCCTTCAAAGTTCATTAGAACTGAACCTGCCCTTCAAGCTTACACTGCAGATCCATCATGTCACTCTCATGTCATTCCGCTCCATGCAACTGACATTTTCAGCTTTCACTGGCCAAGTTTCACTGCCATACATCATTGTACTACGTTCACATGCCTGGTAGACTCTACCTTTCTTAGGTAACGACAGTGCTCTACTGGTTAACAATGGCAGATGTTCCCTTAACATCCACTCTTAACCCTTGCTGTTACACTTGCATCAACCCCTCCATGAGCACCAATGTTGTAACCAAGGTAGCAAAACTTCTGCACAACTTCAATCTCCTCACCTTCCAAATGCACTTTCCTTAGGCGCAAGTTAAAGGTTGCCTCTCCTTCTATGCACCTCTTGCAACTAAAATGGTTGCTTTCTGTCAATCTTCCCTTTATTCCACTGCACCTTTATGTGTCCAATGCTTGCAAGTACTGAAATAGATTGAGTTGCTCCCAACTCCCTTCCCACAGACTGAAGAGGAACGCTTTCTTTTCTCCAACGACTTTCCTAAATCACGACCACTCACAATCACTTTTGTTTTTCCCATGTTCACTCTCATGCCTTTACGTTCCAAATCCCTCTTCCAAATCTCTAACTTAAGTATACCACCCAATGTCTCATTGGAGAGAACTAGATCATCTGCTATAGCAACTCCTCTGTGCAACCCTTTCGAAACTTTCTTGACCGTGCTTCCAAAACACAAATAAGAAGCAATGGACTCCGTACAGATCCCTGATGAACTCTAGCCTCTGTAATTACCTCTTTCTACATCTTCTCCTTTTCCTTTGTAACAATTTATAATTGTACTTATTTCCCAGTCCACAGAAATAAAACCATCTCTTATAATCTTAATGGTTAGATCAGTGATTATCTCTATACCTTTCTCACCTGCACCTTTAACCATCTCTGCCACAACTCCTGAAGGCTCGGCTGCTTTGTCTTTCTTCATCTTCTTTATACCTCACCATTTCTTTCTCAATAAAAATGGCTGGTTCAGATACTGTTTCTGCCTCTCCAAGATTTTCTCTGTCCCAAGAAAAACCCTGAGTTTCACAATCTATCATAATAGCACTGACAAGCATTCTTCTTTTCAAGTTCATTTGTTGTCAATTCTCCATCATCATTCCTCACACACTTACACTTTTCTTGAATACTTCATTCTTCCGGTCGTCTTTATGCATTATGTTTGGAAGCGTAACCTTCTCAGCACCCAGTCTTGCTTTGTAGATTGCTCGCTTTGCTGCTCTTTTAACCTCCAAATATCTTTCTTTGTGCACTGAACCCTTTTCCCATTGCCTCCACAGCGTTTTCTTCTCTTTCACACAATTCTCAACAGAATC